>VMDO01009280.1:0-78263 GCA_007922755.1 Pedetes capensis | reverse complement strand
CGCTGCTATGGAGGGCGTTTGTGTGCTCCCTCACGGTGACTCACCTAGGAACTGCAGACTGTGTCCCGCAGGCATGGTGAGAGTGTGCTGGCAAGGTTGCACTGCGTGTTGGGTCCGGGCCTGTGGGTGCGTGTGCGCGAAATCTCCTCCAGATCTCTGGGATTCTAACCGCTCCCTGTGTTATGGCTAAATGGCGGCGTTCCCGCTGCTGGCCACTGTGTAGCTCCTCTGAAGCCTAATCCTTAATTTCAGTGTACGCCTAGTTTCATTCTTTATCTCTCAAACTAAATTATCTCTGTTTCTATTTATTCAATTTGAGTTTTAAACCCCTAATCGAGGCTTCTTATTGCTCCGGAACAGAAGGTGTGTGTTATCTGTCCGCCATCTTGACTCTCGGAGAAAAAGCATTTTGAAGGTGACAGTAAGTAGTGAGAACTGTTGTGAATGAAATGATTACTTTCATTAGGAAAGTGTTAGCAAATTTGGGGGAGGAGCTACTCTTTCCAACTGAATTATGGAAGTTTACACTTGAAAATTGAGAAAAACAGAGATTATACTGACTCAGTAGCAACTCTAATAACTTCCAACTCCTTTAACTGTTTTCTGTAGTTTTAAACTGGTATCATAAATAAACAGAACAAGTTTGAAGAGCCCAACATTTAGTAAATGGTGATAGCTTTGGAATAATCATATGTTGTACCAAGACTTTTCTCTTTAGAGCAGATAGCACATCATATAGAGAGAAATGAGAATAAAGATGAATATCATGTAATTGAGAGGTTATGGCCTTCTGCCTTTGAGAAATAATCTTCAAAAACATTGAGCAAAAAGATTAGCCAGATGAAGGTATAATGTGTAATAAAGACATTCTTAACCCTTTAGAACACCAATCCACAGACTCATCTATTCTATAATCCTTAAATTATATGCAGACTTTTATAAACAGTGGTTAGTATGTCTGAGACTTGAGGGGCTAAATAGGAGAATGGAGATTCTACAATGAGATATTCATGCCATTTATAAGAAGAGCTGAGAGTTCTCTAATTTATACTTTATTTAATGTTATTAAGATTTCTGAAGTAATTGGAAATACATTACAAAATAGTTCTGAAAAAAATAGCAACATAGCAGGAAAAAACCCTGAAACTGCAATTTGACACATTTGTTGGTATTTCCTTTTTAAGACCCAGCTTCTTAGGTCTTTAGAGACAGCTACTTATCCATGAGGGACTGGGAATAGAAAGCTACAGTTCTGTTTGGCACAAACTTTTATTTTAGGTTTTTAAGGTAACTTCTTAGTAGTTGAATGCCAGAGTTGGATTTATGGGCTTCGCTGCTTGACACATGAGCATAAAAAGCTAATTGTAAATTCTGTTTTGTTTCCATGTTGAAGAAAAAAAAAAAAGGAAAGAAAAGAAAAGGCCTGTTTCTTAACACATGCAGTTAGAGAAAGCTTTCAAAACATGCGAACCAATGAATTTTTTTAAAGTGTAACCTTGTGTAGCAAGAATTCTAATACATGAGCATGGCCAATGCAATTTCTGTTTTAGTTATAAATCTTCCAAGTGGATCTTGTCTGGATTTTTTTCCTTTTAATTGTACAACTTTCTCTGTCAGCAAGATAAACTTTAGCTTCATATGACCTTTACCTTTGAACTCTGAAATACACTTCATAATAATTCGTTCTGCTACTTTGACAAATTATTAAATTGTCGTGGTGCTGTTGCAGTGCAGTTCATTTTTAGAAATGAGATAGTCAGCTGTTTGGCCTTACGGGATAGATTGAGGGGACATGGCCACAGGGACAAGTTGCTTTGTAAGCTGGAAAATGTCCATCAGCAAACAAGGAAAGGACCTGAGTGAATGAAATGAGGAAAAGCACTTCACCACTCAGGGCTGAGTGGTGTTATTGTTAAGTGCCGAGTACTTGAGCTGAGTATTTATGGCAAATTTTTTCTATAAGCTTCTAATTGTTGTAGTTAGGTGCCCACTATGCCATCTATAGCACTTTGCCAGTGCTTCTTGACTATTCATAGTGTTTTCAATGGCTGATTATTTCAGGATTGTTTTGCCAGTGAGCTGCCAGGTACTTCTCCCATTTTTGTAGAGGTGGGGATCGGACGCATGGCCTCAGAGAGTTCAGAGCAACATTCTACCAACGGAGCCAAACTGCAGCCCGTAAGCTTCTAGTGATCTGCAAATAACAAATTGCACTTTGAATCTTTTTGGAAAGAGGGTTCAGTAGAACAGCTTCTTTAAAAAATACAATTTGAAAATTTTTCAAGATTATTTCTATTTTCTAGCTTTATTGAATTATATTTGACAAAAAAAAAATTGTATATGTTGGCTCGGTGCAGTGGCTGACACCTGTAGTCCCAGAGATTTGGGAGGCAGAGGCTTGAAGATCGTAAGTTCAAGGCCTGCATAACTTAGTGAGACCCTGTGTCAAAATACAAAGTGAAAAATGGCCTGGGGGTGCAGCTTAGTTAATAGAGCACTTGCAAAAGCATGCAGAAGGTCCTGGGTTCAACTCTCCAGGACCACCAAGAAGAAAAATTGTATATGTTTAATGTGTACAATATGATTTGATGTGTATATGTATTGTGAAATATTTGCTACAATCAAGGTCATTAATATATCCATTACCTCACATAGTTCCCTTTTGTGTGTATGTGATGAGGACACTTAAGATGTACTCTCAGCAAATTTTAATTATCCAGTATAGTATTATTAACGCTACTCACGATGCTGCATAGTTACTCATTTTAAAATTGAAAGTCTGGACCCTTTGACCAGCATCTCTCCATTCCCTATCCCCAGCTGCATGTGGTTTTAGAATTGAGATAGTCCATAGAATTGAGATAGTCCAAGGAGCCTTTCTTCCCACTAAACAGAAAATGCAGGTGTTTCCATATGTATTTGCTTATCTTCTGTCATCTTGGAACTCGAGTTCTTAGGGTTAGAGAGATTTTAACTTTACTTATCCTATTCTGTCCATTCTTCAAGGGTTGGCTCTCCAGGATACTCTGCAAGTTGTCAGGGGCTTGATTGCAGGCAGCCTTCTACATAAATGCACACTTTTCTCACATAGTCCTTACCATTGCACTTTTCAAGTGAATTCACTGAGCATTTTAAGAATGAAAAATGTGTGCTTTAAGGCTTCCTAGCACAGGCAACCACCACATTTATGCCTTAATGATTGCATGTTAAACCCTTACATATATATTGGTGGGTAAAATACCTGGAAATGTATTTTAAAAATGAAAATCCATTGCTTAAAATAGCAATAATTTTCAGCCTCAAATATTGTTGTTGTGTGCCGTTGAGTCATGTCCGACTCATAGCAACCCTTATAGGGTTTTCAATTGCTGATTGTTTCTGGATTACCTTGGGAGTGGATTGCCAAGTCCTTCTCCCATTATTGCGGTGCTGGGAATCAAACTCGGGACCTTAGAGACTGCAGAGCAACGCTCTACCAACTGAGGTAAATCCCAGCTGTCTCAAAAGTAGACATTTTTAAATTACTTTAACAATTTCTCATTTGTCCTCAATATCAGTTGCTTGTTTTATGTTAATATGTAGGATTTCCAAAGTCTCTGAGTGTTACCTGCAGGGGTAACCAGCTTCATTTCCTTTTATGGTCCCCAATTCATACCCAGTTAAATATCTATTAAGAATAGAAGACTTTTCTTTAAGCAGGTCAGCTAATTTTTCCATATTTCAATATTTCTGTGTTGATCACAGCTTCTCCCTGAGTTCTGGTGTTAAGCTCATGATCCGTCTTCCTGGAGCAATCAAATCATGTTTGCTTCTTGTCAATATCTACCTTAGCATATTTAGCAGTAGGATCATCACCTTGTTGAGAGATATTCATCACATTTTCTTGTGGTGGTTGACACCAGTTTACTATATTAACTCGAGGAGATTCTGTCTCTCCCTTCCTCCCTCTCTCTCTCTTAAATAAAGCTGTATAAAGCAGGGGGTTATGATTGCAGCCATTGTTAGTTGGCATCACCTGTAAAAACTAAATCATTTCACAAGGATATTTGGCTTGAATATGCCCTGCTTTGCATGAGGGTCCATGTTAGATCTGTGTACACAAAGTATCTTGATTTCAGGAATGGTGGGTTATAGTTTTCCAACAAAACCCCATAAATGGCATTATATTAATGAAGTACAGTTAATAAGATTATTAATTAATGAGAATGATGATTTGGTAGGAAAATGAATATTCTAAGTCATTCGAGAGGGAAAAATATGTGCATGTGTAATCATTTGTATGTATCTAAGTTTCACTATGAGGTCATTTTGTAATATTTTCTTTATGTTTAATCATCTTGAACTTTCCCTGTTGGTTGTTATTTTTTTTATTTTAATTTTCTATTTTTTTTTAAATTTTCTAATTCATTTTCAGCCAACACCCCTCTTCAGTATTTTTAACAATGAAAATTGAAACAAGCTAACCATCTAACTATAGTAAATTAGTTGTGTTGCCCTGCAGCTGGAGCTCATCAGAACATCCCCATGGAGTATTAAGAAAATGTCAGAAAGAAGGTACCTAGGATCGGGCCTAGTCCAGGGTGATTTGGGGAAGGCCTAAGGAAGCAAGACTTTGTTCCAGATTGGATACTGTCAGGGAGCAGGAGTAATTGTATACCTGTGTATTTTAACAGTTCTTATCCAGAAGGGGAAACGACTAAGCTATTGCTATTGTATACCTGGTAAAGCAGCAGCATGCTCTTCTTATTTTAGCCAGGATAGGTTTGTGTGGTTATTTCTGGAAAATGGCTATTTAGACATGATTATGGAACATGATTATGGAATGTTTTTGTCATGATCCTTCATGGTTACAGAGTAAACTTGTCTGATGTTGATGTTCTATGAAATTGTTTCTGTTCACCAGGGCACCAAGGCCCAATGGGAGAGCCAGGGAGTGCATGATGTCTGCTTTTCTCTCAGTGTGAACAAATAAAATGCCCAGCATCTGCTAGATCACATTTCTTTTTTATTTTTTTTTAAACAGAAATTTTATTAAAACTTGCATGAATAATGATGAATGAATGAATTGTTTTTCCCTTGCCAGAGACCAGGCTGGGTTAGGCAGTTTTTTTTTTTTTTTTTGGAAATTTTTAATGAACACCTTAATGTGATTCATTCTGACATGGTTTTCATTGTGACATTTCCATATATGCATTTTGTTGTACATTGTTCGTATAGGTTCCCCCTTACCCTCTTACACGCTTCCTCCCCCCGTCCCACCCCCCCATCAAAGACTTCTCTACCATTTACTTGTCTTTTTATGGTAATATTTGTCTATATATCCTTAGGTTCCACTTCTGTTTAAGATAGAAACTTTTCCTGTAGTGAACTTTATTTTTACCTTGTCAGAACTATTACATGTATTTTCTAGACCGTCTATAATAAATACCATTCTTAGCTTTTTTTCTTTTATTATGTAGATCATATTTCTTGAGGTACTTTACTAAAATGTATATATAATCTGATTTCATCTTTTCTCAAAATAGAATTATAATCATGTAGAAATAATTGTATATCTTCAGCCTTGAGCTCTATGGTAGAAGAGATTAAAGCAACTTGAAAGAAAGGAAGGAAGGAGGGGCGGGAGGGAGGGAGGGAGGGAGAGAAGAAGGGAAGGGAAGAGAAGAGAAAAAAGAATTATGTATATGGGTATATTTGGGAAAGGCTATATACTAAATCATTAATAATGTTTCTGTCTGGGCAGGATTATGAATATTCTGTCTTTCATTGGCATTTCTTGTTATATTTTTTGAGGAAGGATGCATTACTTTTATAATAAAAATAGTGAAAGAGTATATAAACTAATCTCAACTATTTTAGATCTTGTTTTAACTTAGCATTGTGTAGCATATGAAATTCTCTTTGTTATTTAAGTCTGTTCTTATTTCAATATAGTTGAGTAGTTACATAATATTCCATCCTAGAGATGTTTTATTTTCTTAGCTATTCTTCTATTATTGGACGTTTAGGTTCTGCCCAGTGTTTCGTTGTCAAAAATCATGCTGCAATGAAGCTAGAAATCTTTTGTATTATAATTATTAATGCATGTTAATTGTACAAGTCAATGGGTTTCACTATGACATTTCCATACATGCATTTATTGTACATTGATTGTCTCTACCTTCTGTACTACCCTGATTTATCCTCCTCTCTGTCTTCCTTCCCATGGGACCCCGTCCCTTTCCCTAATAGTCCCTATTTTACTTTCAGATTGTTTTTCTTTTTTTTTCCCTCTCACATATGAGAGAAAGCATGTAATACTGTCTTTCTGTTTCTGGCTTATTTCACTTAGTATGATGATTTCTAGTTTCGTCTATTTTCCTACAAATGATGTGATTTCATTATTCTTTATGGCTGAATAATACTCCACTATGTATATATACCATATCTGTTAACAGGCACTGAGGCTGACTCTCTAACTTGGCTATTGTGAAAATAGTGCCAAAGTAAGTTTGGGGGTGCAGGTATCTCTTTTGTATGCTGACTTTATTTTTTCCAGTATGTATCCAAATAGTGGTGTCACTGGATCATATGGTAGCACTATTTTGGTTTTAGGGCTGGGATTTAGCTCAGTTGGTAGAGCGCTGCGCTTCAGTCTCTGAGGTCCCAAGTTCAATTCCCAGCACCACAAAAATGGGAGAAGGACCTGGCAATCACTGCCAAGGCAATCCTGAAACAGTCTCACATTGAAAACCCTATGAGGGTTGCTATAAGTCGGATACCGACTCGAAGGCACCTAACAACAATAACAACAACAACATTTTGGTTTTATGAGGAGCCTCCGTAGTGTATTCTGTACTGGCTACCTAATTTACATTAATACCATCAGTGTGTGAGTGTTCCTTTTCCCCCACATCCTCACCAGCATTTGTTGTTGTTATTATTATTATTATCATTATTATTTGTAGTAGCCATTCTAACTGTGGAAAAATTGAATCTAAATGTAGTTTTGACTTGCATTTTTTTGGTGCTAAGATGTTGAGCCTTTTACATATATTTATTGGCCGTTTGTACTTCTTTTGAGAAGTGTCTGTTCAGATCAGATCATTGATTGGATTACTTGTTCTTTTGGTGTTTGTTTTTTTAGTTCTTTATATATTCTGGATAAAATCCCCCATCAGATGAATAGCTGACAAAGATTTTCTCCCATTCTGTAGGCTGCCTTTTCACTCAGTTGATTTCCTTTGCAGTGTAGAATTGAGAAATCTTTGTTTGAATTTTTGTCTGCTGGTCTGTTTTTCTAGAATTCCTAGGATTAAAATGACTAAATCAACGGTTCTGATTAGATTTTAGGTATTTGATACATATTGCCAAGTAAGACTGTTTTCCAGAACACCTATACCAGTTTACACCAGGAATGTGTGGATACTGTTTTATCATGTCCTATTTACCAACTGGGCTGGGATTTAGCTCAGTTGGTAGAGCACTGCTGTGCATTCTCTGAGGTCCTAGGTTCAATTCCCAGCACCGCAGAAGGACATGGCAATCCATTCTCAAGGCAATCCACTCTCAGCCATTAAAAATCCTGTGAGGGTTGCTATGAGTCAGACACAACTTGACGGCACCTAACAACAATTTACCAATCAGTATTTTGCAATGTCTTTTGGCTACTAGAAATTCTGAACATTTTTACTTATTAGGCACTTCTGTGTCTTCCTTTGTGATTGTCTGATTGTATTCTTTGCTCAGGGCAGCTTTTAATATCACCGTAGAAGACAGTACAATAAAGACAGTCCACTTGGTATTTATTGTCATTTTGAGCACAAATTATTGCTGCTTACTGAATAGCCTGTAGCCTTTTCTCCAATTTTGGCTAAATCTGGATTAATTATTCTTGTTCCTAGGAAAGCACTGTATAGCAGTGTAAATGAGACTTTAGGTTTGATTATGAAGTGTGTAAGGAATAGGTGAATGAATATATGTTACCCTGTGGATGTGACTCTGTTCAAAACCCGTCATTTTGCCACTTCCATGAAAGCTATCAGTGACTGATGAGGATGCCCAGTTAACCTCAGTGTTTCATAAAGAGGATAAGAGAGTGGATTGTAAAGTATGAAGGCAGGTTCATTTGACTTGATTTCTTCTGCATATAGAATACTGATCTTTGTTTTTCCTCTTTTGCCTTCTTTTCAACTGAGTGAAAGTTTGTTCAGATACCTAAACCCATGTGTTCAGGTAGCTTTTTATGTTATTCAAGACTGAGCAGTTTTGTGCTTCTTCTTTGTATACTCATTGTGCAAGAATCTCCTTTTGATCATCCATCTACAATTCAGATAATATGTAGTTACAATTAGAGATATTTGTTCACTGTACAGGGCATTAATTCAAGCTTAATTATGCAGCAAATGGCTTTTCTGTTTTCTCTACCCTGCTACTGAAGCAGTCTGACCTTGAGCCTAGCGCTAGAAATGTATCCTCAAATGGCTGCAAACTGAAAAATAAACCCGGAGTGTTTGGCATTAACAATCAGCTCTTATTAAGCCTGTGTGGTCCATATGGAAGATTTTTTAAAATAGTAGAATTACTAATAAATGCTCCAATAATTTCTGACATCTTATTTGTAGTTGTGATTTTGCATATGCAGACATTACAGATTTCAAGTTTAAACAGGAGCCTGCCTTACATACTGGCTATAGTTGATTGTTTAATCCATAAGGGTAGATAGGTAGATAAACAGACTTACATCGGCCATCTCTACCTTTTTTAATATAAGGGAAGCTGCTCGTACATAGTACATCTAGGCTTAGCTTCTTTTGTTCACATTGAATTTGTAGCTTGGATTGGTTGGTTGCTAAATTGAGTGTTACCTAAAGTTAATATAGCATTTTTTAAATTTCAAAGCATTGGTATGTATGTATAGTTTGAACAGAATTAGTAACTTTAAGGGCTTGTCCGAAGCTTGCATTGCATTGAATTCTGTTTTCTCAAATGTTTCCTATAAACAAGTGGCTGATCAAGTGAGCTTTGAGACCCCTTCCTGTACAGAGACTTTCTATGGCAGCAGTATTTGGTCTGAATTTAACTTAAACATGTTGAATTACCTTTAGGCAAACAAGACTGAAGTGTTATGACTTGTTCAGAAAATAACCACTGAATTTAAAGCAATAATATACTTGAGAAGTCCCCTCTTTCTTCCTGCATGTTTTGTGCTCTCTCAGTGGGGATGATAAAACTGTTGGTGATATTTAGAAAAGCTGTGCATTTTTAAACTTTGGTCCTGTGCCAAAGCAGGAAGCAAGACAAAGGCGTTCACCTGCTCCCTTGGGTTCTTGGTCACTCCAACTTCTGCTAAGATTTCAGACTCTGCTCTGAGCAGCTAGCTGTCATCCCAGGGCTTGTCCATGCATGCTAATGTTGTCTTCACTTGCCTTTCTTGACTTTGTAAATTTCATTCTTGATCTTTTCAAATCTTGGATATTTAAGTCCTTATGTGGCAAGTCTTCCCCATCATTATGCTCTTTGTTTTGACTAAGACTTTCTTATTGGGTTCTAACTTGCTGGTTTTGCATTTCTTTATTTCTCTACTTGTTCATTATCTTGAGCTCTAGCATCTTCCCTGACCTAACAGAGGTGATCTTTCATGGAGTCTGGTTCTTCTGAGCCCTTGGTCCTTCTTATAGGAACGCACCAGGTGTCTTAAGATTTTCCGTAGCTTGAGTCTTCCACTTTCTTGTCTGCCTCAAAGCAAGCAGCATTGCTGGTGTTGAGGAACCTGAAGGAGCCAAATGACTCATAAACTTGGTTGATCATCAGATGATTAAAACATGGTCCTTTTCTTCACCAGGGCAGAGTGGGTGATGGGTAATGACAGGCCATGGACCCAGAATCAGTGGCTTTATTACACCCTGATAGGAATCCTGCCATTCGTGTGGGAGATTCTGGAATGTGCATTCTTCTGCCACTCTGTGATGTAGGAAAGCACTAGATAGATTTATCAACACAAAACCTAGGAGATTAAAGTATATTGCTGGAATGTGCAGGCTCCTATTGAAATATACATACTGAGAGTGCTGACTGCCTGAATGTGGATTTATGGGAAATAAAGCCCTAAAATACTTTCTCTAACAAAAAATAGACCTCTTGGAAACAGCTTTTCCTTTCTATGTACTTAGCTCCCATTGAGCTTAGATTGCTTGTAGTATTGTGATAATGACAATTCAATATTACAGGATCTAGAAGATGAGCCAAATAAATTAACCAACTGCTTTTAAGGGCAGTTCACTCAATGGCTTACCCCTGGAATGCTTTGTAGAACATTCGTATTTGGTAGGTCTCTAGGCAGTTTTGTGACTAGAAGAAAAAAATGGATTTTAGTGAATGCCAGTGAAACAGATGCAGATAGCTTTGTGGTAGTTAATTTTGTGGTAGAATGTTTGTAAGAAATGTAGTTCATCTTTTCTTAAATCACCAAAGAAGAGCTCTCTTTGGCATTCCTGCCAGAAAGTGTGCTTCTGCTTTAAATTCCCATAGATTAGGATAAAATAGCAAATGGAAAGTGGATCATGTGATCCCTCTCTCTCATGTGTGAAGCTCTGTGTCTTAAGGAATAAATACTATAAATCAAATCCTGAATTTAAGCTGGCATTTAAGGTTTAATACTATGGAAGGATTGGAAAATTGTACTCATGATTAAAGAATAATAGTGGGGTAGAGAGGAAAGACAGAAATCAGTGCTTCAAGGAGCCAGAGCAGTGACATACAACAGAGGAGCAGGTTGAGTGCCAGAGAGCTGGAGTCAGGGAGCACTGTGAGAATCTAGAGGCCTCTCTGCAGGCTGTAGAAAACCACTGTGTAGGCCAAACCTATGGCTGGTCTGGGTTCTTGGAAAAAAGGAATTGCAGTTATATAAACTGAGTAGGGAAAGACCAGCTGTAAAAGTGATTCACATTTTTGACAAGTTGTGCACAAGTTATACCATACCCTCTGCCTTTGAACAGAGGTTAGCAGACCGACATGACAGGAGTTGGACATCTAAGTGAGCCCCTTCTGAAAGTGAAGATGTGTTCATCGTATGAATCAGTCCCAGAGTTCTTTTTTTAAAATTTTTGCAACTATGGCAGATTCCAATGTGCTCAAAATAGTTTAGGAACATTACTTATTAAAGATGGACTTGGTAAATTACAAAAGATCTGGAGTGATTTCATAGTGGTACCTGGAGCAAACGCACTGTGTCTGCACAGAGAAGGAAAGGATTAAGCTGAGTGGACCTCAGAAAGCTTGCTCAGTCTCCAGTGTTTATCATCCCTGCGTGTTTAGTAAAGTAGAAGATACGGTCCCTTTCCCCAGTGCATTTACAGTTTGTGGGAGAGAGGCAAGATAGCACAGACAACACGCAGATCCCACAAACATAGTCCTCACTGTGCTGTGATTGAACCAGCATGACTGTAAAATGCAGACAACCAAGAACTGGGAGGGAAGTTATCTTGACTTACAAAAGAATTTCTTAAGTGATGATCTTCCCTAACATATTTAAGCCAGCTTATTTTTAGATAATTTCTTAGTTTTCATCCACAAAATATAAACATCAGAAAATAATATGAATCTAATGTTAAGCAGTTAAAATTCGTTGCATTTACAGAAGTTAGTATGTTATTCCTTTTTTACTTTATTTATTTTGAGCATGGATCCATTGCACAGGGTGGCTTTTGCCTTTCCTCATCGAAAGAGAAGCTTTTCTGCTTCTCTGGCTCCATGTGAGCCCATGGTCCTCAAGGTTTGTTGGAATCATCCCGAGGTGGACTGAGTTCACATTTCCTCTCTCCTTCCTTGTCTTCCTTCCTGCTGATGGAAGTTTTCCTTGGAGCTAGGACAAGAGGCAGTGGAAGCCAGAGCTCCGCTGGCCTCTGCTTACGCCCTTAACCAGGAGTTATGCCAGCTGCAACAGAAGGGACCCACTGGAGTGACTTTGGATTCTGGTTCAACCTGCAACATGATTTTGTTAGCAATTTTCTAAAGAAGCTAATGTTTTGTTTAAAAAGTAAGATATGGTTTACTTAAATTAAGTTGATTCATGTTCAGTATGCCTCTAACATTCCTTTAAGTTTCAGTGAATTTTTGATATTGCTTTGTTGTTTCAATTATTTCCCTAAACTGATTATAAAAATGACAGTGAATTTTTATCCTTCTCATTAACATTATAAAAATAATTCACATGTTCAGTGCAGAATAATTATAAAAAGGAAATAATCAGTATAGAATCTCCTATCACTCATTTCTAGAATTATTACTTGTTAATGTATTTTTCAGGCTGGGATTTAGCTCAGTTGGTAGAGCACTGCTCTGCAATCTCTTGAGTTCCTGGGTTTGATTCCCAGCACTGTAAAAATGGGAGAATGATTTGGCAATCCACTCCCAAGGCAATCCCGAAACAATCAGCCATTGAAAACCCTATGAAGGTCACTATGAGTCAGATCTGATTTGATGGCACCTAATAACAACAAAAGGGCTGGGATTTAGCTCAGTTGGTAGAGCGCCACTCTGCTGTCTCTGAGGTCCTGAGTTTGAGTCCCAGCACCTAAAAAACAGGAGAAGGGAGTGGTAATCTACTCCTGAGGCAATCCTGAAACAATCAGCCATTGAAAACCCTATAAGTGTTGCTATGAGTTGGATAGGACTCGACTGCCACCTAACAACAACAATGTGGCTTTCAGATTTTTATGGTATTTATATATGAATACATATTCATATTTAAGGAGCTTAATATGTAATACTGTTTTGTAACAAGCCTTGTTATTTAATATTCCCTGATGGCTTTTGTGTTCATGTCCATATCCATATAATCATTTATGGATGGTGGCTGTGCTGTGTCAGTCTCTCTGTGGGTGTCATAAGTAGCTTTACATCCTTTCTCTCTCACTCTTCCTGTCATTTCTTAGCATCAATTCCTAGATGTGAACTTCCTGAGGTCATTTTGAAAGCTCTGAGTCTATAGTGTAAAGCTCTTAGTGCTTTCTGGGTACATTGCTCCCTCCATGTCCACCTGTGCCTTTAGGCCTGATGGCATCATTCTGATTCATCTTTGTCATACTTCCTTTTCTTTTACCTTCATCTGCCAACTCTAGGACCATTGCTGTACTGTTTTGGCTGTTAATTTTATAGAATGTCTTGTTCTTTGTAAATGCGAATCCAACCCTTCCATCAAATTGCTTAATTTCTTAAGAAATTTCCTGTTATTCCCAGATTTTTTCCAAATGAATTTTTAGCACTTTTGGAATTTCTGGAAATAATCCCTCTGGGATTTTCTTTGGCTCTGCGTTAAAATCACAGATTAACTTAATGAGGCTTAAGCTCTTCTGTGAGTTTTGGGTCTTATTGCCCATGAATATAATGTATCTTTCCATTTATTCTCTCTCTCTCTCTCTTTCTCTCTCTCTCTCTCTCTCTCTCTCTTTTTTTCCTGCAGTACTAGGGTTTGAACCCAGGACCTCAGGCTTGCATGCTTTGCAAGTACTGTACCACTGAGCTGAACCCCCAGGCCAGTTTTCCACTTTTTGAGACAGGGTCTCACTGAATTACACAGACTGCCTCTGGTCTTGAACTTAAGACCCTCCTGCCTCCGCCTCCCAAGTCACTGGGATTATAGGTATGCGCCACCATGCCTGGCTCATTTATTCCCTTTTTAAGGTACTTCGATGTGGGGTTTTCGTTCTGTGCCACCTAGCCAGTGCCTGCACATCTGTTTCTGTTCATCATTAACTTTCAGATCAGTGGTCTTTCCCTGGTTTACAATTTTGATCACATCCCCTGAAGGTTTGGTTCATAGTATGGGTATTCTCATGATCAGAGTACTTGGATTGCAGTGTGATTACCTCTTTTTCAAAGGATTGAGAGTATTTTAAAATCTTGTTTTGTTTTTCTTGTCCTTTGTTATTAATTTCTTATTTTTGTTGTCACTTAAGAATGATGATAAGAATTAGATCTCAAATTTCTCTTCTGCTTTTTGGAACATCTGATTTTTGTGGAGTCAGGCATGGGAGATTTCTCTTTTTCTGTGGATAATTCCTGTCCCTTTCAAATGCTGAAATACCTTGCCGTAGTCAGTGTTCCCATATTCCCTCCCAGTTGCGCTCGCCAGTTGACAGCTGGAGTCCTGGCAGCCCACCACCTGTGTAGCCCAAGCCTCAGTGTTTCAGCTGAAATTTGCCCACAATGACCTTTGCCTCATGTACCATTGCACTGAGCCCCAAACTGGCAGTCTTTTTCTGGGAATGAGTTAAATCATGGCCTTCACTGGGTTTTTATTTTTAGCATCTTTTATAGAAATCTTAATTTAAAATTTCTGGCATGTTCAACTTTCTCCACACAGGTGCAGGTTGTTTCTCTTCTCAGTGTTGCACTGGTGGTTAAACTTTGGGAGTTGGTTAGGGAGCATAGCGCACTGCCACATCTGCCAGGGTTCTCCTAGCTGGCCAGCCCATCCTTCTGACAATGGTGCCTGAGTGTTCAATTGTGTCCCGCCCACGTCCCAGTGTCACCTCCACAGACTCAGCCACAGACAGAAGACAGATGTTTGACCTTATCAGTTCGTCGTGTTTAAAATAATGGTTGTCACCTGCCTGTTTTTAGTAGAGTATGAGTTCTTTTGCAGTTCAATCCCTATTGTCAAGCATTGTTCACCCTTATCTCTACATTGGCGAGATGCAGTGGCCTCATGGCTGTAAGTTGTAGGCAGGACACACCAGGCTCTCGAGTTGGGCAGGAGGCAGCAGGGCACCTGAGCAGGGAAGATGAGAGATTAGGGGGACTCACTGCACAGAGGACATGTCTGACGGCAAAACAGAGCACATTACTCAGTAAAATCTCTGCTCCAGCTCACACGATGGAAGCTGTGAGACTGTCTACCTTTCATGTGGTCACAGAGAACTTCAGATATTTATAACATATTAAAGTAACTAGACTCGGCTTACTTGTGAAGATGGACACTTATATCAAGGTTTCTTTTTCTTTTTTTACTGCTTCTGACTCCAGGAACCTAAATATTGAGGCAGACATGTAGGAAATACAAATAAATTATGAATTCACTCTTTCTGTATTGTGTGCTTTCCCCATTGTTTTGGAGTGGAGAAGGGATACAGAATATACTAAGGTGAGCTGAAATTGCTGCTAATGATAGGAACTTTTTAAAAACTCCTCTTGCCAAGAGTAGTGGAGCACACCTTCAGTCCCAGCACTTGGGAAATGGAAGCAGGAGGATTGCGAGTTCAAGGTCAGCCAGGGCTACCTAGCAAGACCCTGTCTCAAAACATCCACCACAACAAAAATTCTCTTGTAGAAATTGTTATCAGCATTTGCTTGCAAGGATTAAGCATATGTTTCAGGATTACATGCCTTGGGTTGTGTATTGTATAAATGGCTTTTCTTAAAGCATTTTGTGCTCTTGCTTGTAATCCCAGCAATTTGGGAGACAAAGGCAGGAGGATCACATGTTTGAGGCCAGAAGCAGCCTGCATAACTTAGTAAGATCCTGCTTCAAGTTAAAAAAAATGAGCTGGGGGTGCAGCCCAGTGGTAGAGCACTTGGAAAATATGTGCAACACCCTGGGTTCAACCCCCAAGTACTGCCAAAAAAAAAAAAAAAAAAAAAAAAAAATTAAGTTACATATATCAACAAAAATACTTTATTGTGTGTTTAATAATGTATGAGTTACTAGAACTAGATCTTCTTCAGTATCCAAGCTACTATGAACTGTTTAAAGAAGATTAATCCTAAAGCAAGTTTTCAAATTATTTTTGAGGTTAAATTAAAAACATACTATTTCTATTCTATGGTTTAATCTCTTACTGATCTTATTTTCACTGAAAAACTTCAGAGGTTCTGATGTCCAAGTTTACAGAATGAATTAGTTCCTAGGCAATCATTTGAAGAACTTTTTGTGGCACAAATCCTTTGATTAACTAATGTGCACTATTTTCTGTGAATTTTGGTATTTTGGTGCCATCTTGTGGCTTGGCTTTGTAGTAACTCCAACACTCACACCTGTTTTAAACAAGATCCTGAGCAGTTTAAGATGTGTAGGGAATTCTTTCCAAAATGTGGATCATCTTCTAATAATCTGCATTAAAATATTGAAAGGGACTTGTTTGTTACTTGGTCACATTGATAGGCAGAATAGTAAGTAAGAAACCTCGTATACGAATCTCATTTTCTGAAGGTATATTGTTGCTATTTGTCCCCAGCTGCTGCTGTTCGAGCGGTCATGGATGAACAGATGGAAGTCTTCTGTTCTGCACGAAGGGGAAGGGAACATACGGAGTGTGAAGTGGAGAGGCCATCTGATTGCTTGGGCCAATAATATGGTAAAATCATGTTCCTGTCTTCCTAATGCATGTTTGGTGGTGGAGGAGCAGCCAGATTGATAGAACTGTGAGAAAGGGAGAAGATGCCACTTGCTGTGATGGTCATTTCTGAAAGATACAAATGGCAGTTGACATCGCATCTAGATTGCTTCTGGCTTTCATAACATAGTAATTCCCAAAATATTCTGGTCTCTATTTTAGTGTCAGAAACCTGAGGTATGGAGACTAGCCAAGAAAATGAAAAGCTATCTTGATAATTGAAAGGCACATTAACAATGTGCTTTTGAAAATACCATTTGCCTATTGGCCAAGTGCCGAATATTGCTGATTTCTCTTTTACTCTCAGTATAATCATAGGTAAAACATAGGCCTGCCTTTTAAAACGTGGGCAGTAATTTTCAAGTCTGCACTTATATAAAGTTTACTTGGCTTAAATTGGGGCCCACAGAAAATTTTTAAAAGGTCTTTTATGTGCCAGATATATCTTTTAAAATTTCAAGGTAGTTTAGCAAATCAGTTCAATTCAGTTTTAAATGGTAGAAATCACTGCAGAATCCATCTTGCTATTCAGAACTTTTCTTACTTCTCTAGGGTCACAAGAAAAATAAAGAAGTCTGTGATCTCATGGTTCATTTTTAGTCAGCTGCTTGCTTGATGTTTCCATTTGAGAACTTTAAAATGTCAAATGTAGTTTTCTTTACAAAGGTTATTTTTCAAAATCAAAACCTTCCTGGAAAAAAAAACCTCATTTCCGTGGTGAAACAATACAATTAGAAATGTTACTTGTCTGTCATTTTGGAAATATGTTTGTTGACATCTGTCCATTTCTCAATTTGTGTTGGATTTGAGTCACCCATACCATCCAGTAGTAGAATATTCTTTGTCCAGGAAAAAGTGGGGAGATTTTCTTGTGGTTTTGGTTCTCACTGGGTTTGTGTGGAACAATAGCATACTCCTCTGTGAGGCTTCTAGCTGTGCCTAGTAAACACTGTGAGTATTTCGCAGTGTTGGTTATTGGTGTTGTGCTTCAGGGTCTGTAAATAAATTTTTCTTTCCTTGTCCTGAGGAGAGGATATTTAATGCTATTTTATTTTCCAGGGCGTGAAGATTTTTGACGTTACCTCAAAGCAAAGAATCACCAATGTGCCCCGGGATGATATAAGTCTTCGCCCAGATATGTATCCCTGCAGTCTCTGCTGGAAAGACAGTGTGACACTGATTGTTGGCTGGGGGACTTCCATCAAGGTGGCTTTGCTTGTCCTTGTAATAAGACTGTGTTGTTACAGATTCATTATCTAGAGGAATATGAGTTCACAAATGGGAACCCAGATATTTTCACCTAAATATTACATTGCTGTCATAACCATTTAATGCTCAAATCATTTCAAGTATATAAGTTTAAGGATACATTCATTCTTTCCTGTGCCATGCAGAATATTCTCAACTTTTCCATGCTCAGATTGGTTCTGCCTTTTCTGATATATATTTTTAATTTCCCACAATCCAGTTGCAGTGCTTTAGCTATTTATAGGACATGTGATTAGTTTTGTTGTTTAGATTAGTTAGCCTTTCTTCTATTATTCTGTTTCCTTTAACTTTGACCATTAGCTTCTTCATTTGAGTTATTGATGGTAGAGAGGGGTTAAAATTAAGTCATTCTCCTTATTTAATAATAATTTGATGAAGTAGAGCACCAGACATATTATCAATAATAAGATTTGGGAATATTCTGGCATATAATTAATTTTCTGACCCATATGTGCCTGAGTAAATGAAATTTGGCAATTCTGTAAAAGGGGGCTCAGAGCTCATTAACATTTATTGCATGCATTCCAGTACTTCTGTTATAATAGATATTTTAGAGCCAAAAGTTATTTGCTTCCCCTTAAAAATATATTACTCAACTTAAACAAAGTAAACTAAAAATTAGTTGGTGTAAAAAGGGTATGAGAAAGTATCCCTGGAATGTCTCAGTTTTGGAGTTAGACCTGGGATTAATTCTATCTTCACATTTACTTCCTAGTATGACCCTGTCTAAGCATTACTGTCCTCATATGCAAAATGGCAGCCTAAACATTCCCAAATTGGAAGTTTTGGGGAGTAGAAATGAGGTAATACCTATACATGTTGTTTTTAGTTGCCATCGAATGGGATCTGACTCAGCAGCCCTTAGAGAATTTTCAGTGGCTGATTGAGGAGCAGGCTGCTACATCCTTCTCCCCTTTTGGTGGTGCTGGGGATTGGACGCAGGGCCTTAGAGAGTGTAGAGCAGCACTCTACCAATGGAGCTAAACCTTATTGTCCTCATCTGCAAAATGGCAGACTAAGCATTCCCAATTGGAAAGTTTGGAGAAATAGAAATGAGGTAATGCCTATAAAGATCATAGAATCCGAGATATGGTAATTGCTTGATGAATGTTACCTATTGTTATGCCATAAAATTTTAGAAGAGTCACAGAACAAGCATGGCTATTTAAAAGGGAGGGGAAACCATAAAAATTATAAATGCAAGGCAGCCCCAGTGGCACAAACCTGTAATCCCAGTGATTTAGGAGGATGAGGCAGGAAGATCGCAAGCTTGAAGCCAGAGGCAGTCTGCACAACTTAGCGAATCCCTGCCTCAAAATAAAAAATAAATAAAAAGAGGGTTTTGGGAGTGGTGGAATACTTGCCTGGCATGTGCTCAGCCCCTGAGTTCAACCTAATACTGAAAAAAAAAAAAGTTGTAAATGCAATGATTGTTGCTAACAAAGCCAGCATTGTTACACTTGAGACATGGTCCTCCTGGTCATCATGTCAGTTTGATTCAGGTCCTCTTTCTTTCTTTGCAGTTTGAATATGAAGTGATTGCTTTCACATGTTACATGAACACAACCTGATTCATAATTAGGGTAACAGGAAGGAAACCGTTCTCAATAGTGTAGGATAAAAAAAGTGATCTCCCCTCCCTATCCCATGTGTGTGGTTCCTAATTCAATAAACCTATATTCTTGGTATATGGTAAAAGACAAGGAAAATTACACTGTAGGGACACATAACAAGTTCACTGATTGTTACCAGAAATACTTTCTCTATTAGGCTAAAGGTGGCCCCAAGACATTGGGTCCTACTTCCTGGCACCTGTAAATGTTTATTTATGTGACAAAATGTGATTACATTGAGGCCCTGAGATGGGCAGATCACCCAAGATGTTATCTCATGTTCCCCAGTGAGAGGGACTGGGAGGGAGAAGCTGCTCCAGGAGAGGATGGGTGGCCTTGAACCTTGGAGGCCAAGAGCAGGTTCTCCACAGCTTGGTGTCAGCCCAGGGAAACTGATTTCAGACTTGTAGCTACTGAGCTATTAGTCTATTTCTGTTAAACCACAAGGGCTGTGGGAATGTCTCACAGCAGCCATAGGAAATGAGTGCACTACAACTGTGCATAAGTTAAGAGACGTAACACATTATGTCAAATGCTTCACTTTGTTAGGGATTCTTTTTTTTCCCCCTTTATTGGTAAATGTAGGTGGGGTACAGACTAATACAGCATTTGCTTTTTCCATTATACATCACTCTTGGTTACACTTTTATGAACTTACAAGGTTTATGGAACCTTTTAAGTAATATGTAGTAACACTCAGGCATATTTGGGTTATGTTCCCCTATTTTCCCCATCTACTCATGAAGTTTCATCATTTACGTTGAGATTATCTTCTCCCCCTTTATCTCTCTACACTGACTCTCCTCCCCATCCCACTTCCCGCAGTCTTCGCTTCCCTCTGCTAGTTCCTTCCCTCCTTCCTACTCTTTATATTATCCCTTCTCCCCAAAGTTTAACTGTGTATTTTTTTTATTATTATTATTTTTTCATTTCATAATTTTAGACTTTATTTACTCTTTAGTAGTAATTTTAACGTACAAGTTAATGGGTCTCATTATGACATTTCTGTACATGTATTTCATTGAACATTGCTCATGTTCACCTCCCCCATTACATTCTCTTTTAACTGTGTATTTTTATATATTGGCGTATGTATAGGATTTTTTCTTCCTTTAAGTAAGATTCAGCTTCTACATATGAATGAGGACATATGGTATTTCTCTTTTTGAGCTTGTGTTTGTTCACTTAAGATGCTGTTCTCCAGTTCCATCCATTTTGCTGCAAGCGACATTATTTCATTTTTTTTATTGCTGAGTAATATTCCATTGTGTGTATGTACCATAATTTTTTTTATCTATTCTTTGGTTGATGGTTATCTTGGCTGGTTCCATATCTGTGCTATTGTGAAGAGTGCAGCATTGAATATGGAGATACAGGTGTCTTTGTGGTATGATGACATGTCTCCCTGTGGGTATATTCTCCCTCGTATAGCTGGGTCATATGCCAGTTCTATTTTTAGTTTTCTGAGGCATCTATATATTGGTTTCCAAAGTGATTGAACCAATTTGCAGTCCCACCAACAGTGTAAGAGGGTTCCTTTTTCTCCACATCCTCGTCAGCATTTGTTATTATTTGTTTTATTGATCTTGGCCATTCTTACTGCAGTTAGGTGGAATCTCAGAGTTGTTTTGATTTATATTTTCCTAAAGGCTAGGGATACTGAGCATTTTTTTCATGTACTTCTTAGCCTTATGAACTTCTTCATTTGAGAACTGTCCATTTCCTTTGCCTACTTGGGGTTGGGTTATTTGTTGTCTTGGGACTTGCTTTCTCGAATTCTTTGTAAATTCTTGAAATTAATCTTCTGTCAGATGTGTGGGATGCGAATATTTTCTCCCATTCAGTGGGCTCTTCCTTAACTGTGTTGATTGTTTCCTTTGCTATACAGAAGCTTTTTAATTTCCTAAAATCTCATTTGTCGGGCTGGGATTTAGCTCAGTTGGTAGAGCGCTGCACTGCAGTCTCTGAGGTGCGAGTTCAATTCCCAGCACCGCAAAAATGGGAGAAGGACATGGCAATCCACTCCCAAGGCAATCCCGAAACAGTCAGCCATTGGAAACCCTATGAGGATCACTATGAGTTGGATACCGACTCAATGGCACCTAACAACAACAACAATCTTGTTGTTGAAAAATCTCACTTGTCAATTCTTGGTGCGATTTCCTGAGCAATTGGAGTCTTGTTAATGAAATGCTTTCCTATGTGTATGTGTTGAAGCGTGTTTCCCATCTTTCCTTTTTGTAGTTTTAAGGTTTCTGGCTTTATGTTGAGGGTTTTTTTATCCATTTCGAGTTGACACTCATGCAGATTGAGAGTTGCGGGTGTGTTTTCATCTTTCTGCAGATGGATAGCCAAGTTTCCCAGCACCATTTATTGAAGAGGCTGTCTTTTCTCCATTTTGTATCCTTAGCCCTTAGTCAAAAATCAGGTGACTATAGTTGCATGGGTGTATCTCTGGGTCTTCAATTCTGTTCCATTGGTCTTCAAGCCTATTTTTGTGCCAATACCAAGCTTTTATTGCTACTATAGCCCTGTAGTATAATTTATTGTTGGAAATTGTGATCCCACAGCACTGTTTCTGTAACTTAAGGTTATTTTGGCTATGTGTGGTCTTTTGTGTTTCCATATAAATTTTGGATTGTTTTTTCTATTTCGACAAAATCTGTCATTGAGATTTTAATGGGAATTGCATTAAATCTGTAAATTGCTTTTGGTAGTATAGCCATTTTTACAATATTGATTCTCCCAGTCCATGAGCAGGGGAGGTCCTTCCACCTTCCAGTATCCTCTGTGATTTCTTTCTTTAATGTTGTGAAATTTTCCTTGTGGAGATCTTCAGGGTCTTTGGTTAGATTGATTCCTAAGTATTTCAGATTTTGGTGGGCTATCATGAAAGGAATTGTTTCTTTAATTTCCTTCAATTGGTGTAAAGGAAGGCTTCTAATTTTTGAGTGTTAATTTAGTATTCTGCTACTTTGCTGAAGGAGTTAATTAGGTCTAAGAGTTTTCTGGAGAAGTTTTTGGGGTTCTTTAGGTAAAGGATCATGTCATCTGCAAATATGATTTGACTTCTTCCTTCCCTGTCTGTATCCCTTTGATTTCTTTCTCTTGTCTGATTGCTCTGGCTAGAACTTAGATCACAGTATTGAGTAAGAGAGGAGACAGTGGACATTCTTGTCTTGTTCCTAACCTTGGAGGAAATTGTTTCAATTTTTCTCCATTAAATATGATATTAGTTGTTGGTCTGTCATAAATGGGCTTTGTGGTGTTGAGATATTTCCCTATTATGCCTATTTTCTCCAGAGTTTTTATCATGAAAGGGTGTTGCACTTTGTCAAAGGCTTTCTTAGCATTGACTGAGATGATCATGTGATTTCTATTTATATGTCTCTTGATATGTTGAATTATATTGATCGATTTTCATATGTTGAACCAGCTTTGTAACTGTGGAATGAAGCCCATCTTAATCATGGTGTATGATCTTTTTTACATGTTGCTGAATTCGGCTTGCCAGGATTTTGTTGAGAATTTTTGCATCTATGTTCCTCAGGGAAATTGGTCTATAGTTACCTTTCTTTGAAGTGTCTTTGCCTGATTTTGGTATCAGGGTGATGATGGTTTTGTAGAATGGATTTGGGAGTATGCCTTCCATTTCTACTTTTTGAAATAATTTGAAGAGAATAGACATTAATTCTTCTTTGAAGGTTTGATAGAATTCTGCTGTGAACCCATTAAAGCCCGGCTGTTCTTTGTTGGGAGGCTTTTTATTACCTTCTGTATGTCGGTGTATGTAGTGGGTCTGTGTTGAATGCTTATGTGCTGAGCTTAATTTTGGTAAATCATATGTGTTAATAAATTTATCCATTTCTTCTGTGTTTTCGCTCTTTTGGGAGTACAATTTCTCAAAGTATTCCCTGATGATTTTCTAGATTTCATTGGTGTCAGTTGTTATGATTCCTTTCTCATCTCTTAATTTTTTGACTTTTGGCCTTTCTTTCTTTCAGTGAAACTGGCAAGGGGTGCGTCAATTTTATTAATCTTTTCAAAGAACCAGCTCTTAGTCTCATTAATTTTAGATTCTATTTGGGATATCTCTGCCTTATCCTAATAATTTCTGTCTGAGTGCTCCTTTTAGGATTGGTTTGTAGTTGGCCTTCTTTTTTGTTAACTTCCTTTTTTTTTTTTTTTTTTTGGTATGGGGAGTTGAACCCAGGGCCTCATGCTTGCATGCTTTGTTAAGTGCTGTACCACTGAACTGCACTCCCAGCCAATTTTTTTTTTTTCTTTTTGAGACAGAGTCTTGCTAAATTACACAGACTGCCTCTGGTCTTGAACTTGTGATCCTCCTGCCTCTGCCTACCGAATCGCTGGGTTTACAGGCATGTGCCACTGCGCCCGGCTGTTGGTTTTCTGATGCCTTGAGATGTGTCTTTAAGTTAGTTACTTAGACCCTCCCTAACTTATTGATGAAGGCGCTCACAGCTATGAACGCCCCTGTTAGCACTGCCTCTGCTGAATCCCATAAATTTTGGTAGGATGTGTTCTCATCCTCATTTGATTGCAGGAATTTTTTAGTTTCCACTTTGATTTCTTTGATAACCCTTGATCATTCAGCAGTGTATTGTTTAGTCTATGCATGTGTAAGATTTCTGAAATGTTTCTTATTTTTTAGTTCTAATTTTATTCCATTGTGATCTGATAGGGTTCAGAGGATGGTATCTACTTTTTTGTATTTGTTGAGGCCATTTTTGTGAACTAAAATGTGGTCCATCTTAGAAAAAGTTCCATGTGCTGCTGAGAAGAATGTGTGTTCCTCATCAGATGTAGGGAATATTTTCAAGGTATCTATAAGGTTCAGTTGGTCTATAGTGCAATTTAAGTTCATCATTTCTCTGTTGACTTTTTGTTTTGATGACCTGTCTCTTGGGCAAGGTAGGGTATTAAAATCTCCCATAATTATTGTGTCTGGTCCAATGTGTCCCTTCATTTCCAATACAATTTGTTTTATGAAGGTAGGTGCCCCTACATTTGGAGTGTATACATTAAATAATGTTATGAGTTCCTGGTTGATTGTTCCTTGTAGTAATATGTAATGTCCTTCTTTGTCTCTTCTAGCTAGTTTGAAACTGAAGTCTAATCTGTCTGAAATTAGTATCACAATTCCTGTTTTTTTGTGTGTGTTCCCCTTCCTTGTGTATTGCTTATCAACCTTTAATTTCAACCTTTTATAGTATTTATGGATTAGTTGAGTTTCTTGGATGCCACACATCAAGTGTTTATGTTTTTTAATCCAATTGGCCAGTATGTATCTTTTGATTAGTGAGTTAAGGCTGTTTATATTGAGAGTAATTATTGAGAGGTGTTTATTATAAATCAATTTGGTACTTGTTATTCATTTTTGATTCATAATTAGGTTTTTTTCCTTAATTTCCTCTCAAGTTTATTATTCATTTCTTTGACCTTCTATGTGTAATTTTCTTGCCTCCCCCATCTGCAGTGTTTCATTGAGGATACTCTGCAGTGCTGGCTTGGTGGCTGTGAATTGTTAGAACAAGGCAATATTGTGGAATATCTTGTATTACCATCTATTTTAAAAGATAACTTCACTGGATTATGTTGTCTTGGTTGGCAGTCATTCTTTTTCAGAGCATGAATGATGTCTGTCCAAGCTTTCCTTTCCTTTATCATTGTTGTTGAGAAGTCCACTGTTATTCGGATGGATTTACCTTTGTAGGTGAGTTGCCATTTCTCCCTTGCAGCTTTCAGAATAGTGTCTTTGCAGGTTAGATTTAGCATTCCAATTATAATGTGTCCTGGGGAGGATTTGTTTTGGTCTACTCTGATTGGGGTTCAGAATGATTCAATTGTATAGGTATCCAGCTCTTGCCTTAGGTTTGGGAAGTTTTCATCTAATATTTCTTTGAATAAATTTCCTAATCTTCTTGTGTTGTTTTCTGCTCCTTCATGGACCCTCTGAATTCTTAGGTTACATTTTCTCATTTTGTCAGAAATCTCTTGAAAATCTTGTTAATATTGTTTCATCACTCTCTCAATCTTGGTATGTTAGTAAATAATATCTTCTACTTTTTCTTTTTCAGTTTTAGTCATCCTATTTTCAGCTTCATCAGTCCTTGAGACTGAAGAATCTACCATAATGCCGAGTTGGTTTAATTTTCCTTGCATCGCAAGGATAAGTGCTGGGTTTTTCTTCTGGTTTTCAAGTTCTGTGGAGAATTGTTCTTCCAAATGAGATACCTTTTTGTCCAGCGAATCAATTAATTTCATGGTGGTGTCTTTGAAGTCTTCTAGTATATTTATATAAACAGTGTCCTAAATTACCCTTCAAGGGCTGGGATTTAGCTCAGTTGGTAGAGCGCTGCTCTGCAGTCTCTGAGGTCCCGAGCTCGATTCCCAGCACCACAAAATGGGAGAAGGACATGGCAACCCACTCCCAAGGCAATCCTGAAACAGCCAGCCATTGAAAACCCTATGAGGGTCGCTATGAGTCAGACTCGACTCGACAGCACCTAACAACAACAACAACAAAATTACCCTTTGGTCATCTCCAGGAATCCAATTTCCCTGATGTCATTTGTTGAGGTGCTTTGGTCTATAGGATCTTTCCATCCATCATGTCCTTTCATGTTTTGTGTGTTTTCCTGCTGTAGCTTGCCCATTTCTTGGTCTGGGTGCTATGTCCCACCTCCCCTGTGTATACAGAGATTTTTCCACCAACGTTCCCTTGAGTTTGGGTGTTGACGAGTCACTGGTGGTTCTCTCTTCTTTCCCCACTCCATAGTTTGTAACCTTAGTGTCCAGTGCCTAGCTCCTGCTGCAAGCTCTGAATTCAGCACTGTCCCCTTTGTTTCTCCTCATGCCCTGCATACTTAGCCTGCAATTGATCCACAGCCTAAGCCATGTTTCCTAGGGTCCCCAGACTGTGGCACTACCTCTCCATGTCACAAGCCCTACCAGTCCCTAGATGCACCTTATTCTGAACATGTTTTCTGAGACTCAGGGAACCAGCAACACCTGATGCTCTTCACTGTCCCCTGGATTCTCCACCCATCAGTTTCCCTCTTTCTAGCTCACAGTTCTAATGACACCAGGGGTGAAGGTGGCAACTGTCTCTCCTGGGAAAAAGAAAACACCACTCACACACTCACAGACTCCAGATCCGAGACTAAAAAATGAGGCCGTGTCATTTGACCTCTTCCCCAAAGAGTCCTGGAGACCTTTGCTTTGACTGCCTTCCCTCCTACCAGCGGAAACCCTCTGAGATGACCCCATCACACCTTCCTCAGCCATGCATCTTTTCTGGGTGCCCCACTGTACCTACTTCCTGCCTTTTGCTGTCAGGGAAAGCCGTGCTGGGTCATTGTTGTTTAGCTCTGTCCCTGCTGATGTCTCCACCTATAGTCCAGTTTTCCTTGTTCTCTGGTATAAAATTTCCTAACAGGTGATGACACCATTATTTTGAGATTTCTCAAGTTTACCATATGGAAGGGATTTTCCTTATACATGCTCTCACTGAAAGCTGGCAGGTCTGGAGGAGGAGTTTCTGCACAGCATCCCTCTGGCAGGGATGATGGTGAGATGTCTGTGCCCTTCTCTCCGGCTGGGCCAGTCTTTGGAGTATACTCAGCAACCCACCCTATGGGGTACATCACCAGTGCTGCTGCACTAGCAGGGTGATGGTGTATTGCCTCCAGTTGTTCTCCAGTTGTGTTCCCCTGCAGAACTTGCAGGCACTGAAGTCTTGCCTCAGAGTGCAGCCCAAACCATGGCGGCAGATGGCAGTGGGTTGAGTCTCTGATGCCACACTCACTGGCATGTCCTGACTTTGGGGCTCTCTCATTAACCCCATGCTGCAGTTGGCAGGATGATCAGGACTTTTTATTCAGACTTAATCAGTTATATATTGAGCAGTTCTCAGTTCAGAATCTTGGTGAGTTCTGTTGAGGGAAGAGTTCGTGAGGACTTCATCTTTTCTTAGAAAGAGCAATCCTGGGGAAAAAGAACTAGAAACAGCATAATAAAGTGTGCACCTAGAGGTAACCATTTAACTCACCTATTCACATGGCCACCAAACAGTCTCTAGGCCCCTGTGATGTGCTGGGGAGGGTTCTGGGGTTGCAGATGCATGAACAGACAAATGAATGACAGACAACCTCCTTTGGGAAATTGATGTTCCAGTGAGAGAAGATGGACAGAATCAAACAAGTGAGTAAATATACCATGTTGACAGTGGCAAATAGCAAGGTGAGCTCTTAAACAAGGCCATGATGAAGGGTTTGGGGCAGGTACCATTTAACATAGGTAGTTCAGGGTAGCCTTTCCGGTAACTAATGTCATGTGGGCCAAGATCTGGTAAGGGGCAGCCTGAAGCTAGGTGGTGGCACTAGGGTGGTGCTGGCACAAGGTGCAGCATGCAGATTCCCCAAGGGAGGGCTGTGAGGCCTGTGTTTTTAAGGAACGGCAAGGAAGCCTTTGCTGTCAGAGGAGATCAGGTGTGGAGGAGCAGCTAGAAGATGAGCTGATGGGACAGGGCAGATGTAGAGATGTGGAGAGACGGGTGTCAGGGCTCATGACCTTTGGGAAGGTTTTTTCTTTCTATTTGAGTGGGTGGAGAAGCCAACGAAGTGAGCTTTTGAATTAAATGACTTGATTGAGTTTTAGAAGGCTTTGGAGCTACACAGCAAAGGGACAGTAGATAGAGGAGGCCAGGCAGGAGCTACTCAGTAAAATAATGTTTTCTCAGATCAACATAATGGGGCTGGTGGGAAGGAGTGGATTCTGGGTATATTTAGGGAGTATACCCTACAATATCCATTGATGACTGGATGTGGGTGTAAGAAAAGTCAGAGGGCTTTACCGGAATGGGAAAGACTGCTGATGGAGCATGTTTAGATTTGGGATTTGTTTGTGTTAGGTGCCTGTGACCTGAGCATAGAGTGAAGTGGAGGAGACAGTTCAATGGAGCAGATTAGTTCATATGAGTGACAGCCTCCTATCAGCGGAAAAGGTTCTGAAATCCTTGCTCTGCTTACACAGGGCATGAGTTTGCTGCAGCATTTACTTTTGCACCCTCTGCTCCTGCTGCCTCCCACCTATGGGGCAGGTGTGGGGACCAGAGCTCAGACCATAGATTGATGACAGGTGGAGTGGGTCCACGTGTCCTGTAGGCAGAGAGGTGGCTACCACAGATCAGGGCCTTGCTGCAAGTTCCACCTCTAGCCCCCCGGGGTTGGGAACTCAGCCTCAGTGTTCTCACCTCTAGATAGACATTGTAATGCTGCCTTTCAGGGACATCTGGGGGCTGGCAAAGGCCCACTTAGTCCTCCAGTTCAGCCAGCATTCCTCAGATCACTCCACTTCTCTCCATCTTCCCATCAAGGCTCCATGACTTTGGCTTTGCTCCCTTTATTCTGCCCTAAACAGAGCAGCTACAGTAATCTATCTTGAGGAGGTCATTTGGTGTTGGTCTTTTCTGAGCTGTGGTGATTGGTCTGCACCATGACTACCACGTTCTGCCTGATCCTCTCCAGCCCCAGCTCTGCCCTTTTTTGACTATGTGCTCTGTTTCTGTCTGGTTGATCTTACAGTTGAAGGCCTTGCTCTGTTAGACTGTCCTGTTTACCTGTCTTGTCTCTTGCTTCAGTTTACACCTTGCCTCTTCCAGGAAGTCTTCCTGCCCCACCAGTACATGCTTTGGTTTCCCCATCACTTTGGTAAACTGCTTTGGTTGCATGTCTCCCCCACTGCATCTTAATCTTAAGAAAATAACCTTAACTTGGGACTGGTACCCAGTAGTTGCCAAAAAGTGCCAACTAATATTGCCATTGCATTTTTTTTTATTATTCTACTGCAAACCATTTGAAACACAACCCCTCATGTACTTTATTAGCATGTCAGTCAAAACACATATGTATTCCCTTTGGTACTGTGGAGTGTGCCTGTTAGACAGTTTAGTAGTTTCCCTAGAAAGCATGGAAAAAAGAATGAATATCTTGCAGTTCAAAAGTCTAAAGGAAATTGATGAAAATTGGGGAGGTGGACAGAAAATGATAGTAAGTAGACAGGAGACAAATGTCAAAACAAAACCGAGGGAGAAGGTGGCTAGCTGACTCCTGAGGAATCTTAGACTTCCGCATCCATGGGCCTGTGTCCTGCACTAGGGAAAGTGAGTTCTCTTGTGCATTCCCTGAGTTGCTGCAGTATTGCTGGATAGCAATTTAGACATGAATATTAAGCAGACAACAAAACCTCTAAGTGTTCATCTCCATTGATCTTTTCATTTCTGCATCCAGGAATATATTCTAAAAAAATAAAAGTCCTAGAAGTTTTACATTCAAGTAGATTGACTACACTATTGCTTACAATAAAGACAGAAATAAAGAGTGAAAACTAATGGCCAAAAAGGAGATCAGTCAAATAAGTTGTAGTACGTTCCTATAATAAAATGTTATAAGGATATAAAAGAATTGTGTTATAGAGGAATAGGTAAAGGATATTTTACAGTATTGATAGTAAATTGTAAGGTCAATAAAAGTTGTTGTTAGGTACTGCTGAGTCAGTGTCTGACTCATAGTGACCCTGCCTACAACAGGCAAAACAGTTGTCGTTGGTTCTCTGCTGTTCATTGGGTTTTCAATGGTAGATTGATTTTTAGGAGTGGGTCAGTCAAATAAGTTGTACTACGTTCCTATAATAAAATGTTATAAAGATATGAAAGAATTATGTTATAGAAGAATAGGTAAAGGATATTTTACAGTATTGGTAGTAAATTGTAAGGTTAATAAAAGTAGCTTTTATTTTTAAAAGAATTCTACCAATGGTGTTGTCCTTGTGCTGGGACAATAGGTAATGTTTGCCTCTCTCTTTGAGTTTTTCTCTATTTTCGAAGTTTCCATAGTGTAGCTATACTGAGAGTAGTAGCTAAAAAATGCTGCTGTCTAAACATACAATGAAAAACTTGATCACTGCCAAAAGTTGTGGAAGGTCAGTACTTGACTTCAGGTTCAGTCTTACATGGATGGCTGAATTTATGTACATTTTTCTTATTGCTTATTACAAAATTGAATATATTCATTTCAGAAAGTACAGCAAAGAGGGTAGAAAAAATATATAGTCTTATCAGCTTACCACAAGCATTGTTAATACACATTATTGGCTGGTGTTTATGCATGTATCTGTGTGTGAGAGAGAGAGAGAGATTGAGCTATATATCAAGGTATAGATTGAGATGTACTCCTTCTCTCTCTGTACATCCACACACAATTATAAGGGTGTCCAACATTTTGGCCACATTGAATGCAGAGGAACTGTCTTGGGCTATACATATATAATATAGTCAGTGCATACATATAATAAGAGGGGTCATGAAGAAAATGAACACTAAAAAACACATGATATTAAAAGATTTTGTGGGGCTGCATTACTAGCTGTCCTGGGCCACAGGCCGCAGGTTGGAAAAACCTGAAAGACTTTTTTATGTAAACTCCTGAAGTAAAAATGTTAGACTTTGCTGTTGCTTTTCTGTTGCTGCTTCTCCCCTCCGCTTTCTTTTTTCCCTTAAAAAATGTTAAAGCTATTCTTACTTTGTTGTTAGGTGCCGTCAAGTCATGTCCAACTCATAGCAACCCTCATAGGGTTCTCAATGGCTGGTTGTTTTTGGGATTGCCTTGGGAGTGGATTGCGGCATCCTTCTCCCATTTTTGCTGTGCTGGGAATCGAACCCAGGACCTCAGAGACTGCAGAACAGCACTCTACTAACTGAGCTAAATCCCAGCCCATTCTTACCATATAGACCATAAAAATAGAGGCTAGAATGTGGTTACCAATCCCTGATTTAAATTATATAATACATTGATTATAGTATGCTTGAGATAAGAAAAGCATGTGCCACTTTTGCAAAGTATTATTTAACAAGTGAAATGAATTTCTAATGTATAATAAACACAAGCTCTAACATGAACATAGGTCAGATAGCCATTTTTGGTTATGTACTTTCACTATGGCTTTATTTGAATGGTGATTAAAAATACAATCATAGGTCACATTGTTGTTAGGTGCAGTTGAGTTGAGTCTAACTCATAGCTACCCTGTGTACAATAGACCGAAACACTCCTTGACTCTGTGTCAGGCACACAATCTTTTTTATATTTAAGCTCATTGTTGCAGCCATTTGTCAATCCATCTAGTTAAGGGTATTGCTTTTTTTTTAATTGACCCACCACTCTCCCAAACATGATGTCTTTCTCTAGGGATTGGTCCCTGCTGACTACATGTCAAAATACTTTATACACAGTGTAGCCATCCTTGCTTCCAAGGAACACTCTGGTTGCACTTCTTCTAGGATGGTCTGTTGGTTCTTTTGGCCGTCAATAGTATATTCAATATTTATCTCCAGCACCGTAATTCACAAGCATCAATTCTTCTCCTGTCTCCCTTATTCAGTGTCTAGCTTTCACAACCATATGATGTGACTGAAAATACTATGGCATGAATCAGGTACACCTTCGTCTTCAATGTGACATCTTTAGTTTTCAACACTTTAAAGAGGTGTTTTGCAATAGCTTTTCCCCATGCAGTGCATCTTTTGATTTCTTGACTGCTGCTTCTGTAGGTGTTGGTTGTAGAACCAAGTAAAGCAAAATCTTGGACAAACTCGATCTTTTCTCCATTTATCATGAAGTTGCATACTGACGCAGTTGTAAGGATTTTGTTTTAACAACAGGGAATGCATCATAGGTGATTTCATCATCATGCAAACATAACAGGGCCTACTTGGACAAAATAAGATTTCCACAAAATCACTAGGCAATAGAATCTTGTGGGACCATCATAGTATGTGTTTTGTCATTGACTGAAACATGATTATGCAGCACATGACTGCAGTCCTTAAGTAGAGTTTCAGAGAATGAGTCATTAAAAACACATCAAAAGTATCTTACAGTTTTATTTCTTTCTTTGCCCTTGAATATGACTTTGTTAAAGAATAATGTTGGAGAATATAAGTAAAGTGAGGTGCCATTGAGTCGGTATCTGACTCATAGTGACCCTCATAGGGTTTTCAATGGCAGACTGTTTTGGGATTGCCTTGGGAGTGGATTGCCAGGTCCTTCTCCCATTTTTGCGGTGCTGGGAATTGAACTCGGGATTTCAGAGACTGCAGCGCAGTGCTCTACCAACTGAGCTAAATCCCAGCCCATAAGTAAAGTAATTGTTGCTATATGTCATTCAATTTTTTGTTATTTATTTATTTATTTATTTTTAATTTTTATTTTTTTGGCAGCACTTGGAGATTGAACTCAGTTCATTACACACACTTTGCAAGTGCTCTAACACTGGGCTGCACCCCAGCCCATTTATTATTATGATCATTTGTTATTTCAAGACAAGGTCTTATTAAATTATACAGGCTATCTCTGGCCTTGAACTTGCAATCCTCCTATCTCAGACCCTTGAGTTTCCGGGATTACAGTCTTGCGCCACCAGGCTTGGCTTCATTCAAATTTATTTCTATCATTTATGTCATAGAATAGGTTTTATGCACTCCACTTTCATGGCTACATGGTTAATTTAAAAGTATTATATTGAGTGAAATATTATAGAGAATTTCCAGTCAAATGAATAAAATACCTTGTGAACTTATTTTCCAGATATGTGCAGTGAAGGAACGACATGCCAGTGACATGCGGGATCTGCCGAGTCGTTATGTTGAAATAGGTACTGCTCTCACATGTCTCTATGACTGTAAGACATCAAGGGAGTATCCATTTAATTAAATAGAAATCTAAGACTATGTTCTTTATCGGGGCTTGTTGCTTGGTACTTTGATAAAATAGATTCAGAAGCTTTCAAGTTTTGAAAATTCACTGTGGAACCCCCCCCTTTAATTTTTTTAACTGTATTTCTAATTGTCTTACAAGAATTTTGTAGTTGGCTTTAATGTCAAATAACTATGGGGTTTGGTTTCTAGGTTTACTATTTACTACCTGAACTTTGGACAAATGTTGGCATGCTTCAGTGTTCTGTAAAACATAGGAAAGAATATCTGTCTCACCAGTTAATTGTGAGAAGTGTGTTAGTGTGTGCACATACCTAGCACAGTGATGACAACTAATCTTGTCACCTTGAACCTTCTAAATACTCTGAACATTTTCATCATTGTTGATATGGCCCAAATTGCCGTAGTCTTTTATGTGGACCACTGGAGCAGCCTCCTAATTGGTTTATCCCTTTCCACTGTGAACGACTCTGATCTTGGCTCCCCACTGCAGCCAAAGTCCAGATCATACCATGTCATCAGCCTCTAGTCCCCTTCCCATTGTTCTGAGGGCAGAGATGAGATATGGCCTTACCATAGGCTGCAGGGTCAGTGTGGACTTCCCTGCTTTTAGCTGCAGCTCCCACTGAGCTGCTCCTTGGTCTGTGCACCACAGCACAGCTCCAGAATTGCTTTGCTGTGAAAGGCCACCAGGTTTCGCCTACTAGGCCAAGTCATCCCAGTCAGGCATGGGTAACACTGCACCTCCCCTTGGCCATACAGTGGCTGCAATCCTGTGATTATGTGATGCATTTCTGTGTCTTCTGCCAGACTGTCACTTCATTGCAAGCACATACCATGTCTGGTTTTGCTCATTGTATCTTGAGGGCCTAACACAATGCTTGGCACATAATAGGTGCTAAATAATGTCTTTCATGAATCAGTGACTCTGGGAAACAATTATTCAGAAGTATGCCAAGGATGATATACTATTACTTTTATGAGAAAAAGGTTTTGCCATATTAATAATTTGGCTATAAAATTCATTTGTGCGTTTGGATGGTGATAAGGAATATAAATTTCATGGGGATCATAATAACAAGGTGAAGCCAAAATAAATCATGTTCTCTACATTATGTACAAGACTAATGTGGTTATAGCATTTAAATCTGGACTATTTTATACTCAGATTAAGATGTTGGTAGAATTTTATTCTTTTTTTTTTTATCATGATTGTTAGGTGCCATCAAGTCATGTCCAACTCATAGCAACCCTCATAGGGTTTTCAGTGTCTGTTTTGGGATTATCTTGGGAGTGGATTGCCATGTCCTTCTGCCATCTTTTTATCTTAGAGAAGTATAAATACATAGTTCAGATTGATCAGAGTATGGATAAAGTTTGTATATGCAGAATATAATAGTACTGAGAGAAACTAAGGAACAAAGTGATAGAAGACCAGTGACTAGAAGGTAAAAGTAATTGTTTTAATCTCTCTCTCTTTCCTGCCCATCTTGCCTACTAGAAAAAAACTTTGAGCATCTCAATGCATACTTTCCTAGAAGATAATATTTGAGTATTTTAAATACAGACAAGAAAAAAAGAAAATTCTGAGAATATTTAAGAGTGTAATAGTTGCCAGGGAAGTATGAAAATGTAGAGGGTATTGTCTTCCATCTGTGTGATACTTACTGCTCATGCTCAGTATTGGACACTGTACTTTGTGCCCACCTGCCTTGACTCACAATGTTTTCATACATGCTATGAAGTAAGTAGTGAGCTTCTCACTCCATAAATGAAGAAATTATAAGTCAGGGAGGTGAATGAGTTGCTTAAGATATTACTACCATAGCTTTTAGATGGATAGAATCTAACTCTGCAGAACCACCAGAGAGCTTTAGGGAGGTGAGGCAGTTGCTAGTGGGTGTGTGCCTGTCCTTCTTGTACCATATTTTTCCCACCTCTTAGATGGGTGGTAGTTCCTGCCTTTCAGATGATTGTGAGAATTAGGCATGAAATAAGTAACATGCTTGATATGTCACTGGGCCCTACTAGGTGCTCACTATGTCATGGTGGGTATTGTCACCTGCAGATTTCCATCCCAGACTCTGTGACTGTGAATATTTGTCCCCAAGGGACTCTCCTATCCTAGAGCACTGGTATCACATTATTAAAGTGTAGTTCATGTGTATTGTAATTTCCATGAAGCAGACTGTGTGTGGATACTAACAGTATCACATTACTGACATTTTACTACTATGGTTAGTGGTGGTGGTGGTTGTTAGGTGACATCTAGTTGGGTCTGACTCATAGCAACCCTCATAGAGATGTCAGTGGCTGATGGTTTTGGGAGTGTTTTGGGAGTGGACAGCCACATCCTTCTCCTATTTTTGCCATTCTGGGGATTGAACCTGAGTCCTCAGAAAGGGTGGAGCAGCATTCTACCAACTGAGCTAAACTGCAGTGTGGTTAGTGGTTGAGTACCATTTTTCCCCTCATGAGAGCAAACTTTTAAGAATATAAATCATTTCCTCGGCAGGTGGCAAAGTGGTTCAGCTAGAGTTTTTGAGTAGAATAAAGAAAAGGGAAATATTAGGAGGTCTGGATTACAGTTTACTTTAGCCCTGAACAGTGTGAGTCACTATTCTTACTACATGAGGTAAAAATGACATTGAAATTAGAGATATATTTGTGGCTGTACATTTCTTAAAAGCCAAATGTTTATAATTCTTACAAGGCAAAAATCACAAAAGCAACATGATAGTTATTTTATTCCTGCAACTAGGATATTGGTGCTCTTGTAAATAAAAATGATGACAATTAAGAGTAAGCCTACTGGGCAGTCATGAACTCCTGAAGAGATTCTCCATAAATAGGGCTTTTGGATGTCTTTTCTTCTTCCAGATTACATTGCAAAAGTAGATTATGGCCCATGTCTGCTGTCCTTATTTTCATCTCACTTGGATTTCTCATATTCTCACAAAACTCCTAACCTTCTGATATGTTCCACCAAAGTCTTCCACGGAATATATCGAGTAGTTGTTGTTGAGATATGTTGTTGGTAAATGAAGCCAATATTTGTATCATTTTCTGATGTCTGCTGCCAGGGCAGATGACTTAACATTCAAATAACTGGTGGTTGACTTCCTTGTCTTGGTTTCATATTGTTGTGTTGTTGTCATGTGCTATTGAGTCTGACTCACAGGGACCCTCATGGGGTTTTCAATGGCTGGATTGTTTCTGGATTGCCTTGGGAGTGGACTGCCACATCCTCCTCCCATTTTTGTGGTGCTGTGGATATGGCAGTTCATTTTAAAAAATAATTGAGATGAACAACTACATGGGAATCTATATAAAATGTCAAACCAGGGAGAAAAGGAGGAGAAAAGAAGGAACATGTTCTCACTTTAATTAATTAGTGTCAGTATCTTTAATTGGTCATGTACTGTGAACTCAGAATTTAGTACAATACACCGTTTTTTAGCCTCTTAACTGGAAATTGAATATTTATATGGTTCAGGAGAGCTGTGAGATAAATCCTTCTTGGATCTAAGTATATCTCTCTCCATCTGCCTGTTACCATTTGATGTTGACACACAATTGGCCGCAGTGGGATGACTGTGCCCGTAAATGGTATGGCTTCCCCTCTTAGCATCTCAGTCAAAATGATGTCAGGTGCCGGTGTCATTCAAAGTTTTTATTTTAGGATCTAGCTATGTATGATTTTCTCTTCTCCTGTAGTTCAGTTTGACTCTCTGTAATCCTAATTTCTTCTTCTGCATTGGATTTTTCCAACATTTTATTATGAAAAAAAATTTTTAAGTACAAGAAAATAAAGAAATTTACAATGAACACATACCCCCAACCCTGGATTCTGGAATTAGGATTTATGAGTACTTTTTTACTCATCTGTTCATTATTCTTTCCTCCCCTTGGGAGGATATAAAAACTCCCCTGTACAATGCTGGAGCCTCAAATACTGAAGTAACAAATGTTCTTTCATAACAACCACCACCAGGCACAGTGCAAAATGCATTACAATGTTATTTGATGTTCCCAGCATCCTGGGAATAGGGCTGTTATTCCCATTTTATGAGTAAAGAGATTGATGTTTAGAGGGGCCACATAATCTGTTCAAGATTATCATCTTTCTAAGCAAAGAAAGCAGCATTTGAACTCAGCTATGTCTAATTTCAGAGCTGCTTCTCATAACTATGGAACAATATGATTCTGACCTGCCATTTCCTCTACCTAACCCTTTTCTGGCCTTAGTTCATAGCTGAAGGGAGTTTGGGAAAGGATGGAGTCTTGCTCCAGGCATTCAGACCCAAACCCCTGGGAATAAAGTCTCCAGGGCCCACAAACCCTCACGCCAGTGGGTACTGGCTCACCTGTTCTCTAACCAGCCAGATAACATGGAAGTGCAATAATTTTTTAAATTTTGTTTCAGATTAGTGTTTCATTTGGAGAAGTGGAAATTGTATTATTACTTGTTTTATTCTGAGATTGACAGCCCTTTGTTGCTTTTGCTCCAAATTGTTAGAGAATCTCTAGAACACAGAAGCCTTCTGTAGCTTCTAAATTCATTTATAAGGAAAGGGATTCCAACCCAGGTTATGATTCTTTCAGCCCTTTTAAAAAGATGAAAAGCCCTTGTTTGCTGGTTTTCGTGTTAACTTGGGTTAGCTGCTGCATTTCACATTTACAACCTAAAGTTTCTAGACCTTTGACCTACTTCGACCTCAATCATTTCTTTTGTCTAAGCTGTACATTGTCATTTACTCATGAAATATTCCTCATCAGTGCTATTTCTTGAGTGAAGTTTAATAAATGGGACAGTGATGTGCTGAATATCAATTAGAAAATATGGAATTAAGTTTAAACTGCTTAAGTGTCTCTGACCTGTGTGTGCTTTTGGCTCCTGTCAGATTTGAATGTTTTTGTTATTTTGCCCATTGGCCAATCTCTTCAGTCCCCTCTATGGATGAGGTCTTCTCCGTTACTCACCAGTGTAAAGCATTATAAAATTGCTTCTCCTTTAATAAGTTTGCTTCATAGCATAGCCCTGAAGCTGTTGAAATGTTATGATTTCCAAATGTATTTTCATTGATTGGTGGTCATGCTGACCAAGTGTCCAAATACTGAAAATTCTATGGGCATTACTTTCAATTGATTATGAGATGCTTCTATCTGGTGGGATCTGGGAAGGGATAAGAATCTCTTGGGAACAAAACATTATCAAAAAGGGAATATAAGACATAAAAGGAAATATGAGACAATGGAAGGTAGTTCTTTTTTATAAATTGCTTTAAATACATTTTTCTGTTTTTAAGAATAATAGAGGCTAAGGTTTATAGTTTTTTTTGTTGTTAGGTGCCATCAAGTCAGGGCTGACTCATAATAACCCTGTGTACAATAGAAGGAAATATTCCCGGATTCTGTTCCAAGCACATGATCTTACTTATATTTAAGCACATTGTTGCAGACAATGTGTCAGTCCTTCTAGTTGAGGGATTTCCTTTATTCATTGATCTCCTTCTCTCCTGGGCTGGGGTTTAGCTCAGTTGGGAGAGTGCCACACTGCATTCTCTGAGGACCCAAGTTCGATCCTCAGCACCACAAAAGGGGAGCAGGACGTGGCAATCCATTCCCAAAGCAACCTCGAAACAATTAGTCACTGAAAACCCTATGAGGGTCCCTCTGAGTTGGACTTGACTTGACAGCACCTAAAAAAAATAGCCACTCTCCCAAACTTGATGTCCTTCTCCAGGGATTGGTCCCTCCTGACTACATGTCAAAAATATGTAAAATGCAGTCTGCCTTCCAGGAAGCACTCTAGTTGCATTTCTTCTAGGACAGATCTGGTTCTTTTTGCAGTCCATATTCCATCTCCAGCACCATAATCTCAAAGCATCAATTCTTCTGCTGTCTCCCTTATTCAATGTCCAGCTTTCACAACCATATGATGCAATTGAAAATACCATGACGTGAGTCAGGTGCACCTTCATCTTCAATATGTCATCTTTACTTTTCGAAACTTTAGAGAAGTCTTTTGCAACAACTTTTCCCAGTGCATTTCATCTTTTGATTTCTTGACTGTTTTTGTGAGTGTTGATTATAAAACTAAGTAAAGCAAAATCTTGGACAACCTCAGACTCTTCTCCACATATCATGAAGTTGCTTGCTGACTCAGTTGTAAGGATTTTTGTTTTGTTAATGTTGAGGTGCAATCCATTCTGACAGCTGTGTTCTTTGGTCTTTTTTTTTTTTTTTTCCCCTGCAGTAGTGGGGGTTGATCCCAGGGCCTTGCACTTGCATGCTCTGCAAGTACTGGACCACTGAGTTGCACCCCTAGCCCATTTTTTTTACTTTTTGAGACAGGGTCTTGCTAAGTTTCACAGACTGCCTCTGGTCTCGAATTTGCGAACCTCCTGCCTCCGCCTCCCGAGCCTCTGGGATTACAGGCCTGCGCCACTGCACCTGACTGTTCTTTGACCTTCAACAGTAAATGTTTCAAATACTCTTCATTTTCAGCAAGCAGAGCTGTGTCATCTGCATAACACATGTTGTTAATGAGTCTTCCTCCAATTGCGATGCCACATTCTTCTTTATAAAGTCCAGCTTCTTGGATTATTCGCTCAGCATAGAGATTAAAGAGTTATAGTGAAAGGATACAGCTTTGACGCACACCTTTCTCAACTTTCAACCAGACAGTGTTTCCTTGTTCTGTTCTAATGACTGCTTCCTGTTCCATGTACAGATTCCTCATGGGTATAATTAAGTGCTCTGGCATTTCCATTCTCCACAGTGTTATCCATAGTTTGTTATCCACACAGTAAAATGCCTTTGTATAGTTGATAACCATAGATAGACATCTTTCTATTCTTTGTTTTCAGCTAGTATCCATCTGACATCAGCAATGATATCTCTGATTCCATGCACTCTTCTGAATCCAGCTTGATTTTCTGGCAATTCTCCATCTATATACTGCTGTAGTCACTTTTGAATGATCTCTAGCAAAATTTTCCTTTTGTGTGATGTTATTGATATCTTTTGATAGTTTCCACATTTGGTTGGACTCCCTTTCTTGGGAATAGGCACAAATATGGATCTCTTCCAGTAAGTTAGCCAGATAACCATTATCCAGTATCTTGACATAAACAAGTGAGCACCTCTAGTGCTTCATCTGTTTGGTGATACTTTTCTCTGTTGGTATTCCATCAATTCCTGGAGTCTTGTATTTCACCAGTTCTTTCAAGGCAGCTTCCACTTCTTCCTTCAGTACCACTAGTTCCTAATATGCACCCCCTTGAAATGGTTGATTATCCACCAATTCTTTTTTGTACAATGTCTGTGTATTCCTTCCATCTTCTATTGATGTTTCCTGCATCGTTTTCATATTTTCCTTGTAAAATCCTTCATTATTGCCTCTCGAGGCTTGAATTTTTTCTTCACTTCCTTAAGCCTGAGAAAAACAGAGCATGTTCTTCCTTTTTGGTTTTCTATCTCCAGCTCTTTGCACATGACATTATAATATTTGATTCTGTCTTCTTGAGTTGCGCTTTGGAATATTCTGTTTAGTTCTTTAACTTCATCATGTCTTCCTTTTGCTTTAGCTGCTGGACATTCAGTGGCAAGTTTCAGATTCTCTTTTGTCATGTGATTTGGTCTTTTCTGTTTTTTTCCTTTCTTTTTAATAACCTTTTGCTTTCCTCATGAATGATGTCTTTGATGTCATGCCACAACTTGTCTTCAATCATTAGTATCTAATGCATTAAGTCTGTTTTTGAGGTGGTCTCTGAACTTAGGTGGGATATACTCAAGGTCATACCTTGGCATATGAACAGTTAATGGTCTGATCCACAATCAGCACGTGGTCTTGTTCTGACATTTGAGGATATCATCTGCTTAACATCAACAAAAAAAACCCCAAATCTTTTCGGATCATATTTAGCTAATGGGCATCTTGGGATGAACAAAGGGATAAGTAGGGACCAAAAAAGGCAGCACCAGTTCTGTGTCCTGCAGTACTTTGACCTTTGTACTAGCACAACAAATTTGAGAGAAGGATAGAAGTTTCCTGACTACAGAATTCAGAGTCAACAGAGGGTCATTAGGCTTTAACTTCTGTTCTTAGTAACCCTTGTGCAATCTGAACGTCCCTATATTCTAACTTATATGTGACTTATACCTGGGAAAAATAAGACTTCAAATTCCTATGTCTGCTGCTTTCTACTTAAGAGACTTTAGTAAGGTTACTTAACCTCTCTGACCTTTAGTAATGAGGTATTGTTATGGGGAAAAGAAATACTGAGTAAAGTACTTAGCATACTACCTCTTATAATAGTGATGTTCATTAAATGAGAGCTTTTGTTAACATTGTTACTATATTTAGTTACTCATTGAGGAAGAAAAATAGGGTTCCTTTTAAAATCAGAAGATGCAATTGTGTTTCATAAAATTAATTGGAAGAAAATTTAGGGAAAGATGTAAATAAGAGCTTATTGAATTATTCTGAAGAGAATATACATTTCACATCTGGTTTTCTCAAGTATATCTCTGTAGAACCTATTTATGACAGAAGTACAAATAGTAATCAAGAATATTGACTTAAACATCATCTCTTATGGGTCTGAATACACAGTGAGATCACTTAGTTGTAAATTACTTGGAGGATAATCTTTTTATTTAAATGAAATCTTGATTTTTCTCATTTATAATCCAATACACATTAGGTATTTATTTATTTATTTATTTTGTAGAAATGGAGGAGTTGAACCCTGGCCTCACTGTACCCCCTCTCTGTCCCATTTTTATTTTTTATTTTGAGGCAGGGTCTCACTAATTTATACAGGCTGCCTCTGGCCTTGAACTCGCAGTCCTCCTACCTCAGTCTACTGAGCACTGGGATTACAGGTGTGCACTACCGCACCCAGTGGATAGATTGATACTGAAACAAAGTCTCACTAAGTTGCATAGACTGCTGCTGGTCTTGACCTTGTGATCCCCCTGTTTCAGTTTGTAGAGTTGTTGGGATTATGGTTATGTACCACAGCACCTGGCTTATGTCGTTGATTTGTTTTAATTTAACAAATCTTTTTTGTTCTGTATTTAAATGAGATGAACAGATTGTTTTCTCTCATGTGATACACATTGTTCTTATTATGTCTATTGCCACTGTTTCTAGCCTCATACATACTTCTGGAGCCTCACTTTTCCTCTGTACTATTTGTTATATTGGTTCCCATTTTTCCATATGGCATGTGGTATCTTAATTAAGCTCCCTTAAGTCAGGATCAGGGTCTTAGTCTTTTGCTGCTTCCAGAAGAGTGTCTTAGGCACATTCAGCCCTTAGTCACTCTTCATCAAATTAAGTTGTTGATAACCTTTAGTGATCTCTTACCCAAGGCGCAAAAAAGTTCTTTTTGGTTGATTTGTATTTCAATCACATGGCATTTCTTCTGAGACAGATTGTGTGTGTGGTTGATGGCCCAACATACTGATGTACTGTGTCTCTACCCCTGACCCCACTACCCTGAGTAATATAAAGTTGATGTAAAACACTAAAATTGTTAACATTTTGTAGTGGGTAGACTCTGGGCATTGGTGGCTGTGCAACATAATTTTTCAGTCTTCCTGAGTTCTCACATAAAAACAGAACAAGTATATATATATATATATATATATATATATATATATATATATATACACATACATACATATATATATATATATATATATTTTTTTTTTTTTTTGGTAGTACTGGGGGGTTGTACCCAGGGCCTCGCGCTTGCATGCTCTGCAAGTGCTAGACCACTGAGCTGCACAGGGTCTCACTAAGTTATGCAGACTGCCTCTGGTCCTGAACTTGCAATCTTCCTGCCTCTGCCTCTGCCTCCCGCCTCCCGGGCCGCTGGGATTACAGGCGTGCGCCACCGCACCTGGCTCAGAAAAAGTATATCCTAAAACAACCCACAGACAACATTTACAACAAAACCAAGTGACATGGTGGCCCTAAAAACCCAAAGATGTGAGTTGGGCATGGTAGCACACGCCTGTAATCCCAGAGACTTGGGAGACGGAGGCAGGAGGATCTCAGGTTTGAGACCAGATGCAGTCTGCGTAACTTAGCGAGACCCTGTCTCAAAAAATAAAACAATGGGCTGAGGGTACAGCTCAGTGGTCCAGCATTTGCAGAGCATGCAAGTGCAAGGCCCTGGTTTCAACCCCCAGTACCAATAAACAAATAAATAAATAAATAAATCCCAAAGACATGAATGGATGTGGGAAAATACAGATAGCCTTAGCCTGCTGTGGTTGCAGTCTCTGTGTCAGAGAAAGCAGAGGGATCCAGGGGTCCTTTGGTGGACTTGAGGCCAGGAGAACTCCAGAGTAGTCAGCTGGCATTCACATCAGGATGGCAGCACCACTGGGAGTAGGGGGCCCACAGCCCAGCTGCCCCGTGAGTACCCCGGTGGAGCACACAGCACTTCCTACAGAGGGCATGCAGGGAAGAGAAAAGCCAGAGCAGCACAGGGACATTAGGACAAAGGGGAAAACATGTCCACATAGAAACAGGAGGAACAGAGTCAGGGGAGGTCGGAAAGCAAGTGGACAGATTTTCCGTGCCAAATAAAGATAGTAGAAAGGGGATATTTATGAAGTCAGGGGGCTATCCCATCACTGCTCCTTCTTAGACATCATTGAGAGCAACTTCACCTCAGAATGAGCACCAGGAAAGTACGAAGGTCAAGTCTATAGTAAGTTTTAAGAAAAAGTGAGTAAAGACATGGTTGACATCCCTGACCTGAATGCATGAAAGACACACTTACTAAATAGGTCACAGCTGAACACAGGAGCAAATGGCCCCATTCATTCCTCCCTTACCACAAAGAGATGAAGGAACAAAGGATTTAAGGCTTAGTGATAAATACTGATGATACAACCTGCAAATAGGAGTCTGAAGACAAAACAGGGAAAGGAGCAAATACCAAAATCAGTCGAGAAAAACTTCCTGAAAAAACAAAGAAAAACCCCACAGAACTGAAATTATAAGTTAAGACACTATCTAAAAATAGTGACCTATGATGAGTAACATAAAGATACATCCTTGTAAAATTCTGGACTTCAAAGACAAAGATGACAAGCTTCAGATACTCTAGACCTGACTAGCAGGTGTGGTAACCACTAGCTATTTGTGGCTGTTAAGTTTTTGTAGTGTGGCTACTGGCAGATTAAGATATTCCACATGGATTCCAAAGACTCAGTGTGAAAATAAAAAGTAAAATATCTCATAATTAACCATAGATTGTTAACATGTTGAAAGAATGTTTTGGATACATTGCATTAAGTAAAATATATTATTAAAATTTCACTTTCAAACTCTCTGTTCTTTAGTGTGGTTAATAGAAAATTTTAAATTACATGTGACTTATCTTTCTGGCTTGCATTGCATTTCCATTGAGTAGCACTGATGAAAAATTCTAGCCTCTCTTTTGGATCAGAACTGTGAAGAGTGTATTCATCATATCCTCATTCTGGATCTAGAAGACCTTGCTCTGTAGCATTTTCATGTGAGCAGCTCATTGAAACTCTCTTCTCTTTATCTCTTAATCTATTTAGGATCTCTGTCTTACCTTGAACTACTACTTCTACTATATCTGCAAATGCTAAGCCAGAGCACAGAAGCCCTTTCATCTCTATCAGGTTGAGGGAGGCTGTGGTGCTCCTGTGTCACCCACCACTGCTCAGTCTCCCGCTGGGCATTGTGTGAGCACAGCACACTCCCTCTAGGCCTGGAGCTGTTACCTCACTTTCTGGATGACCTTCATCTGAAGCTTAGACAGTCTTGTGTGCCTCCCTCTGAAAGCTGTGTTTTTCTTTCCTCCTCCATGCTCTAGCTTTTGCTTTCTCTTTCTGTTTTGTGTTTTATGTAAATACAACAGAATTTGTTTGAATTATCTTTTCCAGATAATCTGTTTAAACATGAGCTTCTGTGATTTTTAGACCTTTAAACCATCTGTCTCAAACAGGTTTTCCTTTAGGGAAAAAACAAGATTTTATTAAAGTTATTAAAATCATTGGTAAGTGGAATAGAATAGGATTTCAGGGAAAATAAATAAACTTCCATTGGCCCACTGGAAGTTTGAAATAAGCCAGTAATTACTTGGAAGATATTTTACAAAGTCCATAAACTTTTGTATATTGCATATATATTACTTAGAATAATAATTATTAGCATCCTACATTTCTTCCTCTAAATCAGTAGGAACCATACTTACACTTTTATGTTCATTCTAACACCACTGTCTCCAGCCAGCCCTACATGGATTCAACATTAATATGAAAAATAAATTGCATCTTGTTAGATCTAAAAGCACTTGCCTTTCATTGCATAAGTAAAAAGTAATGGTAAAACAAAATACCACCATTCTTTCTGCAGTGTCTTTTTTTAAGACAGAGTAGCTGCAGACATTTTCATGAACCACCAACTCAGATTAGGAAGTTATTTCTTTTTTAAAGTGGGTATTAATGGCGATGGGTGGTGGAGTGGTCATAAGAAAGATAAACAGCCATTTAGATCTCTTAATTTGTGAATCATCCTGGGAAATACTATAATTGCAGTTGTATTTTCTGTAAGATTTATGATGCTATTAGGAAATTATTTAATAATAAAAAATTTTAGTTTCGGTTTTATCTGGATAACTTATCTGTTGATAACTTGCTTTTGTGTCTGAAAATCTTCGTGTGTGTGTGTGTGTGTGTGTACCATATCTTTTCATAGTAAATAGTACTTTTGTGTGTCAGTTTGTATTTAGCCACTACATGTACTCTGTGTCTAAATTATTACTAATATACAACTAGTGAAGTTTGATAAGTTTAGTTCTTAAGCATCTATTACAGTATCTGGGATTGAGAGTGTGCTTCTGCAATCTTTCCTTGTTTTCTTTAAGAACACAGAGTTTCTGTCATGATCTCTGAAAACATGAAATCTTCTATCTTGTTCATGCAAGCCTTCTAAACTGCGAGAGTCAGGATATAGAGAACTGATTTGTGTAGGATTATACTCCAGCTTCACTGTTCTGTGTCTTACTGCTCATTCATAAGAACCTACATCTTCATGTATGTTTAGTTCCCCTTAGGAGACATTGTCCAACTCTGCCTGTCCAGAGGTCTAGGCAGCCCATTTAGCATCGCCAGTGGCAAGAATGCCTAGTCCACCTGCCACTGCTTTGTGATTAAGTGATGGTGCGTGGGTCAGACAAATACAGCAAGACCTCCTGAGAACCTTACAAGGAGGGTTTCTGTGGCATCTCTTGAGTCTTTATGCTTCACCTAGTTGTTGGTAAGAGCACTGTATGGTAGCTTTTCAACAATACAGTGTATGGTTTAGTAAATCGGGACTCGAGTCTGTTTTTGCTAAGCAGGAATTATGGCAACATAAGGTCTTGTTTGGGAGAAGGACCTGACAACCCACTCCCTAAAATCAATCTGCCATTGAAAACCCTATGAATAGCAGAGAAGCACTGACCATAGTGTTTTGCCTGTTGCAAGTAGGGTCATTATGAGTTGGACACTGACTCAATGGCATCTAACAACAACAACAAGATCTTGTTAATTTCCCTGTGTGTGTTTCCAAAAGTGAGATTGCCACCTTCTCCATCTTTTGTGGCTCTGTGCAGTCTAATAGCATCTGGACATTCCACTCTCCCCACCCCACCCCCACCTACACACAATGCACTGTGAACATCTCCAGAATGTTCTCCACCCTGGCTGTACTGGAAGTGGTCATCTCTACACTGTGGTGGAGGTGGAGTTACTTCTCACAGAAGCTCTTTTGTGAACATTTCTCACACTACCATGTTACCAAAACTCTTTTTAAAGTTGCCGGATAAAAATACTCAGCTCTAGCCAGGCCCCACTGTGCACACCTGTAATCCCAGTGAATTGGGGAGACTGAGGCAGAAGGATCACGAATTCAAGGCCAGAGGCAGCCTATGTAACTTAGTGATACCCTGACTCAGACTAAAAAGTGTAAAAGGGGTTGGGGGTCTAGCTTATTGGTGGAGTACTTGTCTAGTATGCACAAGGCCCTAGTTCAGCCCTTAGTACTGGGCAGGAGTAGAGGGGGCTCATGTACACAGAGGTGAAGGAAGAATGAGGTGGTGGCAGAACTGGGCCCAGAGCAGCTGCCCTTGGACTTCCACTGTGTGGTGCTTCCTGGACACCATGACCACTGATAGTCTAACCAAGAATAGCGCTGGAGAAATACTATCCTTTCAAAGTTTATGTTGACACTACATAATGATTTTTTTACATCTGTTTTAGTGTGAAAATTAAATTGTGAAAGCAATTGTGTAAAGACAAGCAATAAAGATTGCAAAGACAGGAATATGCAGTTGATACGCAAGGGAAATAGAAAGGGGAAAGAGGAAGAAGAAAAATTCTGGAACCCCCCCATTTTATCTGTGTTATGTATTTTATTTGTATTCTAATTCCTTCATCTTATAGATGAGAAAAGTTATGCATATAGAAGTTCAATTCGGTGGACGTCAGAGCCCAGATTTCCCAGCTGGATGCTCAGTATTGTGTCCAGCACAGCGTACTGAATTCCTTGTGTGGAAAAAGAGAGTAATTTCATTATAGACATTAGCCAGATCTGCAGCAAATAACCCAGAACTGCATGCAAGAACTGAGTCAAGAAACTAAGAAAATGGGGTAAATCTAAAAAAAGAGTTTACTTCCAAATGAATCCCTAAGTGTATCATATGAGCTGCAAGAGTCTGCCACTACTATTGCATATCATGAGCTTTTGCTCTGTGACAAGCCACCCCAGAACTAGTCTCTCAAGTCAACAGTCATTTCTGTTTTACAGCAGCTAATCATTAGAATCATGCCACAGTAATATTTATACTTCTTCTGCTGAGCTTGCTTTCTATTGCCCCTCAGTATTGGGTGGGCCTTGCGCATGTTTTGTAAGTGCTCTGCCACTGAGTTGTACCCCCAGTCCATTTTTTAAGTTTTTATATTTAGACATGATCTCACTAAATTGTGCAGGCTGCCTCTGGCCTCAAACTTGCAACCTTCCTTCCTCCACCTCCCGAATCGCTGGGATTACAGGCATATGCCATTGTGCCTGGCTTCCACTGAGCTTTTTATCAGATAGTTGGGGTCCAGTGTAATTCATTCCACATGTTTCTAAATGTAATATTTCTTCTAAATTTTTAGTAGGCTATTTTTTAAAAGCTTATTTTTTGACTTTTATTTCACTTAAGAAATAATGATGTTTGATAATACTGTGATCCATATTTATACTTTTTTGACTTTAATGTTTTTAAATAAGATTTAATACCAAAAAAAGTGTCTTGTTATTACAAAGAGCATTCCTTGTATGCTTTGTACCACTGTGCTGCCCTAGTTGTGAAAAACTTAAACTCAGGCATTTGAGAAAGTTAGCATTATTACTGATAGTTTACATTGGGTTATATCTTTTCAAAGTGTCTTCATGTGATTTAACTATGTCATTCCTAAACTCCGTGGGCACAGGATCATACTTGCTGCTATCACCATTGGGTTCATTTTTGTTTGTGATGAAAATTTGCAAGTCTGAGTTGCCTCATGTCCTTTCCAGTACTGATGACTATGAAGCACTGTCCATAGTGAGTGGTGAGAGTGTGAACTGTGCCCCTTTTATGTCAAGTGCTTTTAAAAATTGATATAATATTGTACATATTTATGGGGTGCAGTGTGATAATCCAATACATGTATACAATGTGTAGTGATCAATTCAAGCTAATAGCATTTCTGTCTCCTCAGACACCATTTGTAAAGCAGATGTAGCATTTGCAGTTCATGTGTCTTTCTGCTTTTTGCTCATTTTAATAGTTAATCTTATATATCTTTCATTTTCAGTGTCTCAGTTTGAAACTGAATTCTACATTAGTGGACTTGCACCTCTCTGTGATCAGCTCGTTGTACTTTCCTATGTAAAGGAGGTTTCAGACAAAACGGTAATTATTTTCTTCCCAAGCACAAAGGGACATGGGGGTTCATTTTTAGCATTGCACCCAGATCAGGTTGCCTATCAGGAGTATGCTGTAATCTGTGCAGAACCTTTTTACGTGTAAAATGAGACCTGCAGAGACTACCCTGTAGATCTGACGTATTTACTTTCAGAAGCTCTACTTGTTGCCTGCCTTTGTTTCTTTTGCTGAGTAAAGAGAAGTGTCATATTTTTCCCTTCTTTTTTCCATCAGTCTCTTGGTATGTTAGTCAGAAGGAATGAAGGATTCCTCTTGCTGAAAGGCTAAGAAACTAAGCTGACCCTGTGCATTAGCAGAAATGACAGCAATGAAGTCGATTGGCTGCAACCACAGGGGTCCCTGTGGTCAGAGGGAATTACAGAAAGGGCAGTTCATTATTTCCTGTGGTCTAGACGTATTTGTTTACTTCCCAATAGCCTCGTGTTTCTGAGTCGCTTGATGATTGCTTTTGAAAGGATAGTTACTGGCCCTCAGTTATCAATACATATGATGGCACAGTTATAATCAAAGTTTTATGGTAATGACATTGGAGTGGAGCTTCCATCTAGGATTCAGTGGAAGACAAGCATATCCAGTCTGCTTGCGAGCTTAGGCCCTCCTCATTCCCATCTTGTCTTTACTATTAGAATCCAGGGGCCCTACTAGGAAGTGGTAAGTCCAGCTTCACAGCATAAACAAGGAGAGCTTACTGTGAAGGATTTCCTTTGGGATGCTGTATATAAAAGAAATTGGAATTGATTCTCTAACCCTTTATAGTAGGTAGGCAAATGGACTCTTCTTGTTTGTATCCTCTTCTTTTCTTCTTCTTCTCCTATTTTTTTTTTTTCTCCTAATGGCAAGAAATTAAATGGGGAAGAAAAACCCTGGGAGCCCTTGTTTTGAAGTGGTAGTTGCACTTGAGCATTTCTGTGAGAGCACTTGCATTAGGAAGCCATCACTATAGTAACTGAAGCTCTGGGTGCCCATGTTGCTAGGCAATGAAATGCTGTAGACTTAAGTGAACACTCAAACCTCCTAAAATCAATAGGGTTGGCTTCTGGCCCTATTGCAGGACATCAGTTTATTATTATTTTATTTATTTTTTGAAAATAAAGAAAAGCAGTGGCTCCCGAGGGAGTACGTACAAAGCTTTTTGATGAGGAGTGTGGGGAAGATTGAGAATGTGATCGAAAGAAATAAGGGAAGAGGCAGTATAATGAAAAAGGGAAAGCCTAATAAACAACTGATCAAATAAAAAAAAAAAAGGAAGGAAGGAAGGAAACCTTTGGTAATAAAAAAAACCAGTATTGGAAAGAAATAAAAACCAAAGAAAGGCCAGCCTCTTAGAACAAATTAGAAAATGGAATTTTTTTCAAAGGAAGAAGTAAAGGATCTGGAGATGACTTAAAATGTTTGTGCCAGTGTATAAATTGACTCTTTTTCTATAACACCAAAATTCACCTTAAATACAGAATAAACTAATAAAATTAAGACAGAAGGAATAAAGAGGTCAACTTCAGGCCATCCTCTCCCTTCTTTTCATATTGAAAAGATGCTTAACCACATTAATAAAATTTATATTATTCAATATTATCCCCTAAATAGTTCCCATGTGAGATCTTTTATGTGCATGTTTTTGTGTAGTTGCAAAGTCACTTGCTCCTCTGTATTGCTCTGTTCTGTGCACATTCAACCCACCATATGTATGTGTGGTTTACATCGTTACCATGTTTGTTGTTGTTGTTGTTGTTAGGTGCCGTCGAGTCGGTATCTAACTCATAGCGACCCTCATAGGGTTTTCAATGGCAGACTGTTTCGGAATTGCCTTGGGAGTGGATTGCCAGGTCCTTCTCCATCGTTACCATGTTTAGTTGCTATGTATTTCTCTGCCCATTTAATGCTCTGATTTATTAGCTGTACCCCAGTGATTTGCTTTTCTTTCCTTCTTTGAGAAAGCCTGTGTATATTGAGATTGGTGCCCAGGTACTGGGGTTCAAAGATGAACAAAACCCAATTCCTACCAACTTCACAGATAAGGGGGCTGTTTGGCCAAGGAATAAGAATTGTAAAATGAGATGAATCACATTGCTGATACTTTTCTTAAACATACAGAGGACTTATTTTCTTTTCCTTTTCTTGTTCTTTCATTATTTTATTTTATTTTATTTTGGTCTTTGCTGTGTTAAAGTCTCAAACCCAGGGTCTCACGCATGCTAGGCAAGTGTTCTACCACTAAACTACATCCCCAGGTCTAAAGGAGCTTTTTTTTATATGACGTAGTAAGGCAGTTTTATTTTTATTTTGTTGAAATATTATTTCTATGTTGCTATCAGTCTTTTAACTATCTTAATCTTTCTTTTTTTTCCTCCATTTTTTCTTGTTTAAAAATTGAGAAATTTTCCTTTCATGGCAGATCTAATAAGTAATTCTATATACTCACTACTGTTGTCTCTACTAGTTCTTTTATAGTTGCTATTTTATTCTTGGAATGTTTTTAATATATGAGATACAAAGCTAAGGTAATTGTGCTTCTAAGTTAAGTTAACATAATTGGTCAATGAAATCCACAGTTACTGTTTTATGCAGGAAACTTGAAGAGCTGGGTATACAGAAGTCCCCAAAAAATGCACACACATCAGAGGACAAAAAATTTCCATTTTGCTGTCTTAAGAACGTGTTGTATGCTTGTTCTGATATCATAGTAAAAATATAACCTAGGCCATCTTACTACATATTTCTACTGTAATTCAATTCAGCTTCAAAAAATAATACATTAATAGTCCTGAAAATAATTATAACAACACCAGTAATACCAAAGAATGGTATTAATATAGATGGGCTAGAAAATTCATGTAATAGTACTGACAATGTAAAAAGAAAGTTCACTACAGAAAAAGTTTCAATCTTAAACATAATTGGAACCCAAGAATATAAAGAAAAATATTACCATAAAAAGACAAGTAAATGGAAGAGAAGTCCTTGGTTGGGGGGTGGGATAGGGGGAGGAAGTGCACAAGAGGGTAAGGGGGAACTTATCTGTGTAATGTACAACAAAATGCATATATGGAAATGTCACAATGAAAAGCATGTCAGAATGAATCACATTAAGGTGTACATTAAAAATTTCCAATAAAAAATAATACATTAATAGCGTCTTAAAATATGTATTCATGTTTTTGGCACCTCTGGTAGTTGTGGATATTTTTCTATTTTATTTCTTCCCTCTGAGTCTTCTCTGTACCAGTTTCAAAATAGTTTAGGTATTGATGATTTGAAAAATGAATTTAAGTGTATATTTTATGCCTGTAATACTGAATACTCAAAAAGCCTGAACTTGAAAGTAGAACAGACTTCACCTCCAAATCCAAGGTTCCCAGTTTGCCACATGTCCAGGCCTTACCATTGACTTCTTTAACTTTAATCTCAGTTACTTCTTTGATCACCAGTCCCTTCAGCTCTAAAATTAAGAACAGTGGTACCTAACTTTGCAGGGCTCATTTAAGAATTAATGAGAGTAATCTGTGTGTAATTACCCACTAGGTTTGTGGACCTGCCATAGGTTCTTTCCCTTCTGTCTTGATCTGCAACTTGATTATCAAGAATTCTAGACACCAGCTGTATAAGGCTGCTTAAATTCAGGCTAATTAAAATATATTAAAAATTCAGTTTCACAGTCACACTGGTACCATTTCATGTGTTCAGCAGCCACTCTGGCTAGTTTTGGCCATGTTAGGCAGTGAACATATAGAGCACTTCCATCATTTAAGCACGGGCTGATTTGGTGGTGACTTTTGCCTGTAAGTTTACTAGCATTCAGCAGTGATTTGCATAATGGAGCAGTTTGGAATATTATTTTACTTTGTTCCACATTCATGTAGAAGAGACGCAATGAAGTTATCTGTGCTGCTGTTGGGCAACCACTCCCCAGGGGTTCAGCGCTGCCCTGGCAGAGTGAGTGCCCAAGCAATGCAGTCTGGTTTATCTCACACAGAAGGTCGGGACATGAGACAGTGGGAGGAGGCTGTCTGCAGCAAGCTGTCAGAGGGCTTGTGTGTGACAAAATGATAAAATCAAAGCAAGTATGGGTACCTGGAGTTATTTTGTATAACTTACAGAAACGTAACTAAAGTGAACCTTTCCCTTTTTCTCCCTAGGAAAGAGAGTACTGTGCCAGGCCTAGACTGGACATCATCCAGCCACTTTCTGAGACTTGCGAAGAGATCTCTTCTGATGCTTTGACAGTCAGAGGCTTTCAGGAGAATGAATGTAGGGATTATCACTTAGGTGAGAACTATCAGAGATCTGGCTCTTGTGTTTTCTTGTACTTAAAGTCTTTGTCCGTCCTTCAGTGCAGCTCATCAAAATGGGAATTTAAATTGCAGGGCTAAAAGGACCTTCAGAAATACCTGGGCAGGCCTCTTCTGTTAAAAACTGGAACACCCAGGCCCAGAGGTGCTGTGGAGCTGGTTGGAGTGCCCACAGCCCAAGGGAAGGGTGGGGTTGGCCACGGCTGAGGAGGGAAGTGGGCTTCTTCTCTTCTGCCCTTGTGCTCTTCCCAACATCCTATGTCAGTGACATTTAGCTTGATATCGAGCAGCAGACCTCTGTGGGTGTCATACACTCCCAATTTGAGTGTCCCTGAAAGGTTTGCTGCTCTGGGAAGCAGGGAATTTGTCTTTGTGTTTGTGACTGAGTGCTCAGGTAGGAACATCCTAAATGTTGGGTGAAAATTTGTGGAGTGGATGGACAGATACACTCAATCAGTCACTCCCTACTCAGAAACCATTCCTGTTTAGTCATGCCAAAGACATCTTTGTTTGAATATCATCATATCCTTATAAAATATATTGAGAAAAATAGAAAAGTGTTTTAGAAATTCTTTCCTGCTTTAAAAATAACTGACTTTTTAGGAACAGTTTCAATTCTCATTGTGGCCAAAGAAATAAAGAAATATTTTATATGGGTTTGACACTTCTTATATAAAGCCCCTAATCGTTGAAAAATATAAGAGTATATTCTGGACTTGGGAAAAAGCAACTGTGATTCATTGTCAAGAGTGTTTTGCTCAGAGCATACTCTGCTGCACACTTAGAAACCCTTCAGAACAGGTTTTATAATTGAATTCTGCAGGAAACCCTCACCATCGGCATCAGACACAACATACTGAAATGATAGATTATATCCCCAGGGCTTGGGTGTCTGTCATTTATGTTTCAGATGGCCTTGACCTTGATGAGGAGGAAACATTTATTGCCAACTATGGGATGTAATTGTTCTGTAAAAGTAGAACAGTGCTGTAAATGGCCATAAATAAAGTTTATATATAGTACATGAATTCTAATATGCAGTAGACATGGAGAGTTTTGGACACTATTCTTCATCTGAAGTCAGAGAATTTTAATGTATTAAACTTAGAGTTTTAAACCCACTTGGTTATTTTTTAAGTTTTATAGTATTTCTTCCTCATGTTGTCACTCTCCTTCTTTTCTTTCTTCTTTCTTTCCTTCATTGCTTGTTTCCTTCCTTCCTTTTCCAAAAAATTTTACACCTAAATGTATTTAAAAAGCACTGAAGTGTATTGTCATCCTTTACCCATTTCCCTTCCTCACCTCCCAGCAGAGACAAGCACACTTGCTGTGAAGGTGGACAGTTTTCTATCCACTCTGAAATCAGGTGGGCTAAACAGATCTCCGAAACCATTGCCACATGTGTAGTGTTGAATCACCCACATTCTTCTCTCTTCTCTCCCCTCTAGAATCATCAGAAGGGGAACCACTCTTCTACATCGTGAGCCCAAGAGATGTTGTTGTTGCCAAGGAACGAGACCAGGATGATCACATTGACTGGCTCCTTGAAAAGAAGAAATATGAAGTAGTTTTGATTTTGCTTTCTTGAAAGTATTGACTCATCTGTAACATACAGAGGATAAAAGATTTCTATAGTACATCTTTCATGTAGTTGGGTTAGAGTGCCCTAAGCCAAAAGGACATAGGAGGCTAATAACTTTCCAACAGCCCTCTCAGAAATGAGGGAACAAGAAGGTTGTCACTAGGTTGACTGGCTAAACTGTTAAATGCAAGGGAGTTGGTAGAAGAGGCAAGGAGCTAAATGTAGCCCACTGAAACTTTTATTTTGTGATTTTCTGAAGGAAATTGAAACAGAGCTAGTATTTCAGAGTTGTTTACTTGGATATTTTAACAAAATCACTCATTGTATCTATTTTGTATGTAAAGATGAAGCTATCAAATTTATACTCAGCCTGGTGTGAAATACTAATTTGCATAGAATGGTGGTGTTCACCTTGATGAATCTTGGTTTAGGCAAATACAAGTAGATTATACCCTAATGTGACTTTGTTCTAAGATGGAAAGAACACATTTTTCAGATGTAATAGCTGCGAAGATATTATTGTGTTGACTTAATTAGAGAGACTCTGTGGATGGGCTTACATAATGATCAGCAGAAAACAACAATAACTAGTCCATGTTTCTGGGGCTCCAAGTTTGTTAACTACCTGGGAGGAATGGGAGGAGTTTGTTTTTTTTTTGAATTTATAAACTATATAGAGGCTAGGTATTAGTACCTGGTTCCTAAGCCAGCTATTACTATATTGGTTTAGATCAAGTAGTTTCTTAAAGAAAGGATTTTATGTGTTAAATATTTATGTTAAACTAATACTTGTAAGGTTCTCAAAGTAAAAACAAGGTGAGAGAGTTTTAAAAGCTAAATTGCAGATATACAGGAATATGTGCATCCAGTTTACTTTTATTGAAACATAAAGGAAAAGTATCCCTTTGTCAATATATGTCACACAGATTTAGAATAATAGATGCCTTCCTTTGCCTGAAGTCTAGGAGATTTTTTAATATTTTGATTTGTGAAAGAAATGTCATTTCAGGATCCTAATGTGGAAACAAATTCAAATGGAAATTAAGTCTTTATTTTGGTTGACTGCCTTTGTTTGAGTTTAAATCCCTTGAAGATCATTCAGCTGTAGCATTAAAAATTCCAGTGCTTCAAGCAAAAGCCGTAGGAAAATGGGACTTTATTCTTAGTCCAGAATGTTAAAACATAATAAATATAGTGTTCTGACTGCAGTGTCTTCCCTCCCTCTCTCCCCCATTCCTCCCTTCTACTCCTTTTATCTCACTTATGTAAACATAGGAAGCCTTGATGGCAGCTGAAATAAGCCAAAGGAACATTAAAAGACACAAGATTCTGGTAAGTGTGTTTTTATCATTTTTATCATTTGAGACACAAATCTTTTATTAAATTATAGTAAGACTGAAAATAATTTGGAAAGAACAGATTCTCCCTATCTTCTCAGAAATTATTTTAAAGCAATTCTTTCACCTGTGAGGTCAAAATACTTCATTTTACCGAATCAGTTTCTGCTTGTAAGTAGAGACGAGAACACCTGCTAAAGAAGTAGTTTTAGCTAATTTGGAAACTATATTTGTGAAAGACATTTTAAAGACAAAGCCTTCCAGTTATGTGTGTGAAAGTTTCTTTAAGCTATAGGTAAAATCATATCATAGCATTTATCAGAAGAGTGTTTTCTAAAAACTAGATTGTGTCAATGTGTCTGTGGTCACAGACTCAATTAATTTTGTTTTAGAGGTGAATCCAGGACACCAAACATATTATTACATTTTGGACTCTGTAAAAATATAGTGACCAAAATCCCCTTTCCTTGTTAACTGTGGTAGTGAATGTGCAGATAGAGAACAGGAAAGAAGTCATACCATTTGCAGTGTCTTGTTTACGGGTAAAGACTGGAAAGTTTCAGCACACATTCCTCCATATACCTTTCCCACCTTAAACTCCTCTGTAAAACTCTGCATAAGATCCTTAATTCCAAAGAGTACCCAAACAAAGTAATGTAGTAGTAAAAGGAGAGAAAAACAGCATTTTTCATTTTTCAGTCAAAATTCTGGAGAATAAACAAAGGTTCTTTGGAAATGGAATAGAAGGCATTGCAGCCCTTAGAATAGTACAGGTGAAGGTGCAGAGACACAGAGGGGCTTGGCCTGCTTGGTGCTGTGGAGCAGCTGAAGGGATCACTGTGTAGGCACTGAAACCAGACCCCAAAAGGGACATCTGTGGTTAGGAGCTGGGTTCTTCTTTGGAACCCATAGAAGACAATTCAAATTTTCAGTCCCATATCAGATTTTCTGGTAAGAATGACTCTCTGGTGGAGACAGGACCAGAGTGAGGCCAGCTGAGATGGCGATCAGTTAGGAGATTTCTTGGCCGTCTCAGTGAGAAGTGATAAGACCTATGCAAGTTGGCAGGAATGGAGACATCCTATAGGGCATCCTGGTGGAGCCTGGGAAAGAAATTTGAAGTCAAAGATAGATTTGATGGAGTTGTCTGTAAACAGATGTTAATCAAATGCTTGAGTCTTGATCAGCCCACCCAGGGAAGAGAACAGAGCATCATGAATGGAACTATCAGGAACACAGTCACTCGAGGGATAATGCATACTAAGCAGATTTAGGACAGCCAGCAGAAGGTTGGACTCTGGCAGCTAAGAGTGGAACATTCAGGATACAGAGGATTACGGGCTCACCTTGATGAAGTTAGCAAGTCAGGCCAGCCAACCTTAGCTGGTCAGGGGAATACTGGGTTTGGCAATATGAAAGAATCTTCTGCTTATGTTTTACCTGTTCTTAATTATGTTACAAGTAGCAAAAAGTGAACAGGAGATAATAGAGTTGAATGTAGATTGTCAGGTTAGTTGTGAAGGGAAGAGTGGGTACTGGGGTACCACCGGCTCGTTGTTGTTGCATGTATTGTGTAAGAAGGATGTTTAAACATGCTAGTGCAAATTAAAAGGGAGAGAATAAGGTGGGCCTTAAAGGTACAGAGAAAGAGCAGGAGTGAGAACGAGCACCACAGCTGGGAGGTGTGGACCTGAGGAGAAGGGTTAGCTGGATTGCGTCTGAAGCCCAACAGAAAGACCCTGTGTTGAGACAATATGTTGTCTGTCATCTGTGTTCAGAGAAGTGAAGAAGTTAGATGCCTTTTGTCATCCAAGTTCCCATAGATTTGAAATATAATTTGCCAAGTAAAAGTCATTAGACAAAATATTTATAAACTAAAAACTGCATGTTTCCCTCATTCTTGAAATGAGCCTGTCCTTTACATTAATTCTACATAGAACCTTCCCTGCAGCATAGTGGACTGTCTTTATCATGTGTGCAGAGAAGAAATGTGTCCCTGCCATTCGTAATGTCCAGGAAGAAGTTCCACAGCCACCTTTTTGTACATACATTGGAAATTAAAGCCCAAGTTTTGTTCTATATCCTGAGCTTAAGTTTCTCGTGGAAATGCTTTCACTTGGAAATATTTTCTAAGCAGAGCCACAAGGAGGTCAGGCGAGGGCTGTCCTCGCATAGTGGTGCTGAGACTGACCACCCTAAATCTCTCAGAACTGAGAGGGAACAAGGGAATTAATGTGAATTCTCTGAAGACAGTCCGTTCCCCCCTCTCAGCCCAGACTTCACTTGTAAACTACGCGTTTGAATGACTTTTTATGAGTTCATTTTCACTTTAGCATTAACTTAATGTTTCATATTTCCTTTTAATATGACAAGTTATCATTTCATTAGTTTCACATGTCTTCAGACTTGGGATAGAGGTGAGAGGTAGCTCACATTTTACAGATGAAGACACAAGAAGCAGAATTTTATATCCTGTGACAGCATGGGATTGTTGGCTCATGTTCTAGTATAGGAGACTTCCTTCGCAGAAAATCTCTTAAGAGGGGAGCACAGTAGAAGCTTTTAAAATAGTGACATTATTTATTTTTTAAAAACTTGGGAATTATAAAGTTTATGAAGAAACAAATATAAGTCCATTTAAATATGAACATGCTGAAGGAAGAAGCAAGCTCAGACATGTAGACAGGTTGCAGGCGATAGTGCTCACAAGACCCTCATGTCACAGCCTGATCAGAAACAATCTCAGCTCCTAGTGCCTATTGAATAATGAAATTCCTTTATTTAATTTTCCTTAGGATATTGGCTTGGCATACATAAATCACCTGGTGGAGAAAGGAGAATATGATATAGCGGCACGGTAATAATGACATTTTCACAATTATTTATCAATATAATTGACAGATGTTTACAAAAATAAGCAATTCTTTTGCAGTTGACATTTTTTTGTGTCTTACAAACAGGGGTAATTTGAGCATATTAATGGTTTCAATCACAGAATAGATTAATATATATTATTTCTCAACTCCTATCTCACTCTCACCAAAAGAGAATTATGTTTCTCATTATATAGTAAGAAAGATAGTAAGAACAACCTGGGCACAGTGGTGTGCGCTTGTAATCCCAGCGACTTGGGAGGCAGAGGCAGAAGGATTGCAAGTTCGAGACCAGAGGCAATCTGCATAATTTAGGGAGACCCTGTCTCAAAAAGTTAAAAAATGGGCTAAGGATGCAGCTCAATGGTACAGCACTTGCAAACATGCAAGCATGAGGCTCTGGATTCAACCCCCAAAATAAATAAGTAAGTAAATAAATATAGCAAGAACCATGAAGAGCATATCTGAGATTTTCCCATATTTATAAGCTGACAAGTCATCCTTGCCACAGTTTCACAGTTCTGACAGAAGACATGAAACTCCTGGTTCTCAGAGCTAAAGGACTATCTCAGTAGCAGGAGTGGCCAAAGGACTCCTACCCAAGGAGTCGTAGCCAGCATACCTGCCTTTACTTCAGATCCCTAGACCCCTATCCCCACAGCACGAAAGAGGTGACCCTCCTATGCAGTGGATTGTTTGAAGGGACAGGAACCCTGGGCCTAGGATGTCTTTCTAGTGGGCTGCCCTGGAAAAAGATATTAGCTTTATCCTACTGGACAGTAAGCAGACCTGTCCTTTGCTCCAGAGGGTGACACCATCTGTGTTCTCACATCTCTAGGGCTATTTATGTTACAAGCATCCTTGGAAGACAGTCCAGAACAAAGTGCTTCTGCTGACGATTCAAAGAGAAGTGCTTCACAAGAGGGTGGCAATTAATGGAAGTGACCAAACCCTAGGGTCTCCGGCTGCAGGGGTCTGCAGTGGGCAGAAATCATAAATGTATATAGTGGTCCTGTAAATGCAGAGGAGGGGCCCCACTGTGGCCGTGCTGTGCTATACTTCCTATCTGTGTGACTCTAGCAGCCCTGGAAGATGGCCTTCAGGCCTGCCTTGAGTCCCCTAAGGTTATTGAAGACTATACATTTCTTTGTGGTATAAAGCAAGGGGTTGTTTTTCTGAAGTCTGGCTTTGTAGCCCAATGTTTAAGGCCATTGAGGAAATAGCTGATGCTTTGGATGTGTGAGTTTTCTTCAAGGAAAGAAAGGCCCCAGTTTGCCAGTGCTCATCTAGATGGATAGGAAGCTCTGAACAGGAAAGTCATTGGGAAATCTGCTAAATGAGATTCTGTTTATTCATAAGTATTTTTGTATAATTTTCATGATTTCTGTCAACCTCTGTAGGCACCAGCCAAGTGAGTAACAGTAAGCCTTCACGTTCATTGGCATTTGAGGTGGAAACTTGTCATAACTCTGGGAAAGGGGCCTATCTAAGCCACTGGGGCTACCCACATACTCTGTCTCTGTTTAATATTTATTTACACTGTCTTTCTCCCTGGGATGTTTTCACTGCCAGCAAGTGCCAAAAGATTCTTGGGAAGAATACAGCACTCTGGGAATATGAAGTTTATAAATTTAAAGAAATTGGACAGCTTAAGGTAAGCCAAGCTTTATTTTGACTCCTAATTTTTCCATTTTATTTATTGAGATGGAAATAAAATTATAATAATAGCTGTTCTTTATTGGGAAATGAGTAGAAAGAAAAATCAAACTGTTAAAAGTTAGTTTTAGAATATAAACTTAGTGTATATTTTATTTGTTTAAAATATATACATATGTATACTGTGTTCCTTGTATGATTTCTGTTTACAGTTTTGTCTGTGTTTTAGATAAAGTTCCCATGTTCTTTTTAATGAGTTTGGGAAACCAGCATAATTTCATTCAGTAGATTATGAAAGATAAGACTTTTTCAAATTTACTGAAGAATTGGTTTATTTTTCAATTTTTCTTTTATTCTTTTGTGGTGCTGGGGATGGAACTCAGGGCCTTACCCTGTACTATTACAAAGCCTCAAGTAATACTTTACCTGCTGGAAGATAAATTGAATACATTGACCATACAGTTCTAATAAATAATTTTACTACCTTTTAAAAAAATCTTTAAACCTAGTCTATGAATTTTATATCAATTAACAAAGTATTCTTATGTCTGCCAGCTTGTCGTGCTGTGGGGGCTTGTGTGTTACTGTGATGCTGAAAGATAAACTACCAGTATTTCAGAAACCATCAGGCCTAACTATGGTGGACAGCTTCCAGACTAAAACAAACTAGGGAGAAGGACAAAGGACCTGGCAGCCCACTCCTGAAATAATTATCCATTGAAAACCCTATCAATAGAAGAGAAGCACTGTCAAATGCAGTGCCAGAAAACGAGCCCCCCAGGCTGGAATCCATTCAAGAAATGACTGGGGAAGAGTTGCCTCCTCAAAGTAGACTTGACCTTAATGATGGGATTGGAGTAAAGCCCCTGGGAACTCCTTTTGCTGATGCGGCACAACTCAAAATGAGAAGAAACATAGTGGCTGCAACTTTGGGCTCAAATATAAAAAGATTGCATGCAGGGCACAGTGTTGGGTAGTATTTCACTCTGTTGTACATAGAGTCATTGTGAGTCAGATCCAACTCAGTAGCACTCAACAACATGTTTAAAACACTAAAAAAATTTTTTATTACTTGTGAGCCTTTCTAATAATCCCTTAGAATTATAAATATACTTTTTAAAGATCTCACTTATTTGGCTTGTCAACCATATAACTTCTCCTGTACTTGCCTCATGAATGTTATTCTTCCTTGGGCAGCCCCCAAGGACACTTCTCATTGGGTTTATTGGCCTATTGCTGGAAGAGTTCCTCTAGTCCTGTATCCCTATTTAATTCACAGCTCCCTAGTCCAGATACCTGTTTCGAATTGTATATGATGGCCAATTCTCCTTGTACATGCTACTGATAATGCTAACTCAAATTAGGGCGGTCCATGTCCTGCCCAGATATGGTCTTTGTCCTGTAGGTCCGTGTTTATGGCCTAAAGTCTACCAACTTCCTCTGTACTCATATCTCAGACCCATTGCTCTTGTTGAGAATTCCTTACTCACCTCTTCATTCTGTTTAGACTTCAGTTGTCATTTTCCCATGTCAAGACCAGTTGGCTCTCTGCTCTGTCCCTCAGGAGCCACTACCTTAACTCTTGCCTAAGCCATTGTGAGGGGCTTTTTATAAACCTGGGGGCAACCTGAGCCCAGAGTTAGCTATTTAAAAGATCAGCGTGTGTTTTCATTTCCCTAATATCTATTGCTTTCTCCCTCCCATAGGATAAAATTTGAGTTCCTTTCATGGCCTCATGTCTCTTCCTCTGCCCACCTCCTTTCATGACCTCTGCCTCCCATCTCTTGATCACCCTGGCCTCCTTGAACACAGCTGTATGTGTGGCTACAGGCTATGCCCACATGGCTATGCCCACCTTGTTCCCCTGTCATGTGGCCTTCTCTTCCTGCTTCACAGACCACAACTTAGACACGACCCTCCTCTACATCCTGCAGCCATAGCCCTGTGGCATCCGATCCCATCAGATCTTGACAGGGTCAGGCCTGGTTAGTACTTGGGTGGGAGACCACCTGGGAACACCAGGTGCTGTAGGCTTGGAAGAGGGGCCTGACAGCCCACTCCCAAAAATCAATCTGCCATTGAAAACCCTATGAACAGCAGAGAAGCACTGACAATAGTGTTTCCCACGTTGTATGCAGGGTTGCTATGAGTTCGGTACTGACTTGACGGCACCTAACAACAACAGCTCCTCTACATCCACACCACTTTGTTAACTCCTGTCTCATAACACTTACCAATCACATCACTGTCATCTGTTTAAATGTCTGTGTGTCTTCCCTCTACAGTCTGAGCTCCTGAGGTTGGTGACTGAGCTCCATGACCCAAGTATGAAGTATAGTGACACATATGTGGGGCACTAGAGGGCACCTGAACAGTATTTGGAAATTTGACTTTCCAAATTTGATAGCACAGAAAATACCTGAAGATATATTTGTCCTAATTTCAAAAGACGAGTGAGTTACTGAAGGTTGATCTATCCAGTGTAAGGAGGAAAGAATAGATGAACTACACTATGGTTACCTAAGAAGTTGACTTTGATAATCACATTGACTTTCTGTCCCTTATTACTTAGATTTTCATTACTTAGTCAGGAAACAGAAATAAAGATTAAGGCAGTTTTTAATTCATTGATTCATATATAAACAAAGGATGCCCAATATATGTATATACCTTTTAAGAAAGGAAAAAGTAGTATTAAAGTTGTAATAGTCAGTATACACCAATAACAAAAGATGTGTACAAGACATACTTGACTTCTGCAATTACAAGAAGTGCTCAAAGTGGTTACCATAACAGAAGAAGCAGGACTTGCTGCTGTGTGAGACCTCCTGGATCTTCCCTGTACAAATCACACATAGTCCCATGCATCTCAAAAGTACCATGAATGCAAGCAATTTTTAGAAGTTTTGGAGGTTCTGTTACATGCTCATGCCTCCGCTGTACTTCCACATTATTGCATTTCAAATACCACTGCAAAATTGTCTTGGGCTTCTCAAAGGATATCCATGCTTCCACCATTTTTTTTGTACTCCTGCCTGCCACATGGCACTAGCATTCATTTGATTAATCCCATCTTATGAATGAATGCCATACTACACAGTGCTATTGTAATTCAATTCCACTTCAAAAAGTAATACATAAATCATATCTCTTAAAATATATATACTTTCTTGGCATCGTCAGTATATACACGTTTGTGTGTGTGTGTACACTTTTGAAAATACATTATAATTTATTGATAGAAAGTAGAGTTTGGGTTTTTTCTCTTCTGAATAATTTTCCAAAGTACTCTATTGCCTGAAATTTTTAAAGTTAGGCTGGACCCCATGGCATATTCCTGTAATCCCAGCCACTTGGAAGACAGGGGCAGGAGAACTGTGAGTTGGAGGCCAAAAGCATCCTATTTAACTTAGCAAGACGTGTCTCAAAATAAAAATAGAATAATGGCTAGGGGTGTACGTCATTGATAGAGCACTTGCCTAGCATGTATGACATCCTCAGTTCAATCCCCAGTATGGCAAAAATAAATAAATATATAAATAAAATAAAATTTATATGTATACATATATTTATTTACTTATTTATTTTTATTTATTTATTTTTTTAACAGAGCTTGGGGTTAGTTCAGTTGGTAGAGTGCTGCTCTGCACTCTCTGAGGCCCTGGGTTTGATCCCCAGCACCACAAAAATGGGAGAAGGACCTGGCAGCCCACTCCCCAAACAATCCTGCATTGAAAACCCTATGAATAGCAGAGAAGCACTGGCATAGTGCCAGGAATGGCAGTGTCAGGGAGTGTTTCATTCTGTTTTACATAGGGTCGCTATGAGTTGGACCCGACTCAACAGCACCTAACAATGACAGCATATTTATAGACTTTTATGTTTTCTGTATAGTTGGGATATATTTTTTTGCCACCCTTTAAAGGATTCTTTTTTCCTTTTCCTTCCCTAGGCTATTAGTCCTTATTTGCCAAGAGGAGATCCAGTTCTGAAACCACTCATCTATGAAATGATCTTACATGAATTTTTGGAAAGTGATTATGAGGTATGGTATTCTGACATGGTCATATTTACCTGTTCTCAATAAGAAATATTAAGAAATCTAGAAATATTATTTTTATGACCCTGTCACAGTTCTTTTACATGATTTGCCTCTTAAACTATTTTAAATCCTGTATCATCAAAGTTATCCTATTGATTATATCACACTAAAAAACTTGTAGGTGAGTCTGAAAAAAATAAGCATGACTTAAACCTCAAGCTTATAGGTGTTTTCTCCTCAGTGTTGTAGTACTACTAAAAAAGTTTTCAATTTTTTATTGTCATAAGAACTTATATATATTCATATTTTAGTTTCCATTATTTTCAATTTAAGATTTAATTTCAAATTAAGTTGTCACATAACCAAATAGGAGTGTGCCATAACAAATTTTAATCAGATGTTGTGGGGTTGAAATTTTGTGCCCCTAACAGCAGTACTAAGATCAGATTATCCAAAAAATAAAATAAAATACTAAGCCAGTCCCAGTGTTATGCTAGTAATCCCTGCTACTTGGGGTGCTCAGGCAAGAGGATTGTAAGTTTGAGCCCAATGTGGGAAATGTAACAAGACCCTGTCCCCTCCCCAATAGAGTAAAATTTAAAAAAACAAAACTGCTTATCTAAAATATGACTTTTTAGGTTTCTTTCTTTCTGAAAAGCTAAGAAGTGGTAATATGATTTTCTTCGAGGTAATAACACTTCACAACTTGTTTATGTGGAGTTTCTGGCCATATATGTATATTCTTCCCTATTAATTTTTAACCTAACAGAATTGCTTTAAATAGTTAAGTTTGCTTTTATAATAGTAATGACAAACATATAAGCAGGTTAAAAGTGGGATGATCTATATGGCATTTCTTTTAATGAATGGACACTGAGGTGCTCTGTACCTTTTCTTCCTCTGTCATAACAACTCTGTGACAGCTGTGTCCTCTAATTAATCATTATGGCCACAGATTGATTTTATCAGTATTTCATAAGTAGCACATATGCTCAAGGGTGCATGAAGCCAGTTAAGCAGAGAAAAGCCTAACATGAAATATAATAGATGTTTATTGCAGTTAATGGTGGGGTTATTATGTTTTTATCACACACCGTGACTAGTCATTTTGTCTTATTTTACATTACTACTTGGCAGTACCGTGAGACCATCATGTAGGTAGAGAAAAGGGGAAATAGAGCCAAACTTTTTTCTTTGAACAGTGTTATTCCTGATCTCAGGGATGCTGATACCTGCCAGTATTGGGGTGGAAATCTTCACAGATTGTTCTGTGATTCACTATAGAGTCTTAAGAGAAACTGGATCTAAAGTATCATTTTGGCCAAATGACTATTTTTAACGTTCTGATTGGATCCCCTTCCAAGATCACAGAAGTCAAATTGCAATCATGCTAATATGTAAGAAGGCTGCAGTTCACATGGAAAATGTGTGGCCTGTTCTAGTCTCTCATCATCTTTCCTAGAAGTTATTTTAGTCAAAATTGGATAATGCTTTAGTGGAAAGATATCCCTTATTCTGTTGTGATTTTCTTCTTACCCAGTCCAGGTGCTTTACAGAGAACCAGACTATTCTCATTTCTAAATATCATTTAAATAAGTTCAAAGTAGTTCATTAAAGCAATAGTGGATTTATCATTTAATATTAGTTATATGATTTTTTCAGTAATGTGGACAGTTTCACTTTTCTTTGCTGCCTTTTGAATGTATGTAAGTTTTTTTTCACCCAAGATTGTCAAGATCAGCAAGTTAACTCCTCCATGAGTTATAAAATGTAAGAGCTCTAGTTGGGAGTTGGGAGGGCAGATACTGCATAGGCCACTGGCCAAGTATCACCTGTGACAAGGAAACAGGATTGAATCAGGATCTGGGATTTCTCTCTGAGTCACAAAACTTGGTAATCCAGAAATAGCCAGGGTAAGAGCTAAGGGGTAATACTTGGGCCAGAGACCTAAATCCCAAATGAATCAGAGTTGGAACCAGAGTGGGAAAAGGGAAAAAGTGATAACTTATTAAAAGTACAGTGCTACATGATTTCATTGTGGAGCACAGCTGTATTGGAGCAGGGCCTCCATGTACAGTTGTGCTGGGTATATAGTACACAACTGCATGACCAATTGCACACAGCAGCCTGTAACTAAAGGGCAGAGAAGGTGGTGGGGAAGTAGCTGAGTTAGACAATATCTGTAAGATGTTAAAGATGTTATCCAAGTGTTACAGTTAGTCCAGAGCAAGTCAAAAGCTAAACTCTGTCTGGATAGTGGTACTTTACAGAAGGAGCAAGGAGCTTTCTCGGTCACATATTTCATAAAGCACAGTGGATGACATTGCCGCCTTCTCAGGAATAGTGAATGGAGATTATTCCACAGTAGTTCTCCAGGCCTCTCTTCACCACTGTCAGCCCAAAGTCTAGAAATAGATGAGATACCTATTGACCAGTCTTAATCATAAAGTTGACCAGTCTTAATCATAAAGTTATCCAGTCTGTTACATGAAAACTGTGAAGCCCTGTTTACTTGGATTGTTGTCTTATTTTTGTGTCAGTTAAATGAAGCATTTTTCTTCTGCTGACACAACGACCAGCACAGAAGACCTCTGTAACCTCAGACAGTGTGGGGCTCTCCCCACAAGCCAGAAGGCAGTTGGTTTTGCAGCAGATTCCAGCCAGGTGCCCTGGAGTCCAGGACAGTTCTCCCACTCTCCATCTGGATGAGGCATCCAGGCTCACGGGTCAAGGGCTCAGTCCCTCAGTCACCTCCCCACTCCCACTTTGCCAGTCACAAGCCCCAAGTTGTTTTACCTCTCCTTCACAAAGCTCAGGCCAACAACATTCACCAGTGTATAGTGAAGAATATCACCAAGGGATGCAGATGGAGAGGTGCATAGGGTGAGGTACGTGGAGGGGAGCAGAGCCTCCGTCTCCAGCCTGCTGCTCTCCCGGGACCTCCACATGGTTGCCGATCCAGAAGCTCTCCGAACCCTGCCCAGTAGGGTTTTAATGGAGACTTCATTGCATGAGCATGATTGCTAGCAGACTGAGGGGGTTTCCAGCGAGGACTTGCTGGTCAGATTTCTCAGTATCCTTCCTTGTGGACGTGGGGTACAGGTGAGCAGGGATCTGTGCCCTCACATCTTTTTGTGGCCTGCCTTGGCCAAGAGATTGTGAGCCAGAGACCGTGGATGAAAACCAGATGTATGGATCATGTTATACTTGTTTGAAGAGTGCTCTTTTTCTGCTCTTCCCCTTTGCTTAGGGTTTTGCCACACTAATCCGAGAATGGCCTGGAGATTTATATAACAATTCAGTAATAGTTCAAGCAGTTCGGGATCACCTGAAGAAAGATAGTCAGAATAAGACTTTACTTAAAACCCTGGCAGAATTGTGAGTATACTGTAGTGCTGCTTTTTCCAAATAAATCTACATTAAACAGTTTCTCATATTTGGTTGTTGATATGTGCTGTCGAGTCAGTGTCCAACTCACAGCGACCCTACATACAACAGACGAAACACTATTATCTTGCTTCTCTACTATTCATAGGGTTTTCAGTGGCTGATTGATTTTTGGGAGTGGGTTGCCAGGTCCTTCTCCCAAGCCTACAGCACCTGGTGTTCCCAAGCAGTCTCCCATCCAAGTATTAACCAGGCCTGACCCTGCTTATCTTCTGAGATCTGATGGGATTGGACGCCACAGTGGTATGGCTGCAGGCTCTCATACTTTTGATTTGGCAAACTCTGAATGGGGAGGATGTATATTTATACCATTTTCCTACATTCACTCTTAGTAAAAAAATTTCTTAAATCTCAAATGAACACCTGGAAGATAAGGACGTGTGAAGCTGTGCGATAGTGGTATGATCTGTCTCACAGAGGAGTGGAGCCGAAGCCCACATTGGCAGGGTGGCAGCAGGCAGGACATGTACGATTGCCAGGCTTTTGACCCCACAGGCAAGACAGGTTCCCAGTGAGCCAGGCTCTGCATTCTGTTATTCTTAGATCTTCAAGTTCATTATCTTCTCAAACATCAGGCTCCTTATCTATAAAATCACAACCGTTCCTTATGGGATGACTTGAACTTAAAATTGAAATGTCATAATAGAGGAGTAAGTACAAATGGAAGTAGGTGGAACTTTGATTAATGTTTTCCATATTTATTGAGTACTTTCATCTGGCTTTGTGCCAGATGCCTGAGATTGAAAGATAAGATGCCCCTCAAGGAGCTTGCTGTAGGGAATGTAGCATACTGCAGGTCTGCCCAGTATAGAAGTCCTGCTTCAGCCCTTCCTGGGTATCCCTAAATCTCAGTCTTCCCCTCTCCCATCTTTTGTTTAAAACCAAGAAAAGTGTTCCAGAATGACCTAGAGGTCAGACCTTTGTTGGACTTCTTGCATGAGGAGTCATGTTGTGGCATTCTGAGTTGGAGCACTGTTCGTTTTCTCTTAGTAACATTATTCTTGATGCCCCTGATATTCTGTAGCAATGTTAATAGTAACCTGGCAGTATAATTTCTGTTCATTTGGCTTTCGGGTGCTGGCTTAGGGACTTAGTCAATATGGAAAACATTGTCTCAACAGATAACCACATTTCACTTTCATACAACCCCTTACAAATGAACTTTTGGAATATGACACGTGTCACCTGCACCCTGATTGTAAGAATTGAAACTGATTTTTCAATTAGTTAAAATATTCCTTCACTCTGGGTTACAGCTTCATTGTCTAGTATGTAGATTTCTATAACACTCTTAATGCTGAGTTCCTGAAAAAGAAAATTTGTACTACTTAAATATTATACATTTTTCGAAATTTTGGTGAGATGAGAGGTAGGATTCTGCGAAAGTAATACTTATTGATCATGTACTATTCAATCTCAATGAACATTTTTCAAAATAAGGTTAACTTTTTTCTCTGAACAAGTTTCAGTTTCTCATGTTATAAAACATAAGTGTGTAGGTATTTTAATTAAACTATTGATGAATATTAATGTAAAATTTCTGTATTACAGGTACACCTATGACAAAAACTATGGCAATGCTCTGGAGATATACTTAACCTTAAGACATAAAGACGTTTTCCAGTTGATCCACAAGCATAATCTTTTCAGTTCTATCAAAGATAAAATAGTTTTATTGATGGATTTTGATTCAGAGGTAATGTACTTCTTATTAGTATTGACACACTATATTTACTATTTCAAATGTTTAATCGTTAGTCATCTATCCAGATGAGTCACATAACTTGGCTATATATTGAGCATGCTTGAAACACTCTGACCCTTGCTAGCTGTTACTTTAGTAATTGGCATTCAGGAATCCTTTCCTTGATGTGGTTATTCTGTAAAACCAATTGTAATTTGGTATGAAACTTTTAAAAGGGTGTGTTTATGTGTGTGTATATGTGTGTGTGTATAAAGCAACTTTTTAGGAAAACAGATCATATAATTCATACAAATTAAGTAGGCACATGCTTTGGGTCATTTAACTCTCTTAATCTATGTCCCAGAATCAAAACTTAAGTGAACTTCTGTTTAGATCTACTCACTGTTTTTTCATTCCTGGGCATTCACAGACCTAGAGTGTGGGGTTTTCATTGGTCTCAGTGATACTCAGGTCCAGGACATTTGGAATTTGTTATTTTATTATAGTTCAAGTTTGAATAGTAGCTTGCTTGACTAGTGAGAGGGCCCACCCTCCACAGCTCAGATGGTGCTCTCTCTCTGTCTCTCTCTCTCTCTCTGTCTCTTTGTCTCTTTCTCGTTCTGTGTGTGTGTGTGTGTGTGTGTGTGGAAAGGGATCTAATTTTAAGTGCTGATAATAAAAATAGCAAATTTGGTAAAATTTACTGTTTTTATTTAGGAAAGTGAAATTTTAGATAAAACAAAAAATAGAACTCTAAAATCTCCAAGAAGCTTAATACATTTTCAGTTACTCTGTAGTATATTTAGGGGTACTGTGTATAGGGGTGCTCTCCATAAACTTAAACTGAGTTTAGAGAGGAGCTATTGTTGTTAGGTACTGTCGAGTTGGTGTACAACTCACAGTGGCCCTGTGTACAACGGGTGAAACACTATTGTTATTTCTTCTCTGCTATTCATAGACTTTTCAATGGCAGATTGTTTTTTAGGAGTGGGTTGCCGTGTCCTTCTTCCAAGCCTACAGTACCTGGTGTTCCCAGGCGGCCTCCCATCCAAGTACTAACTAGACCTGATCCTGCTTAGCTTCTGAGATCTTACAGGATCAGGCACCACAGTGGTATGGCTGCAGGCAGAGAAGAGCTAGATGGTACCTTTTTCTCAAAGATGCTTCAGTCTATTATTTATACTGAGCCAAATCTGTAGGGACTGAAGATCTACAAAGACTCATGCAATTCCAAGGAAGTTCAGGTTGGGAGGCTCTGCTTCTCACGTAGATGACGATGAATAGGATGAGGTGCTTATATAAAAATTAACTTCATCTTCCCCATATCCAGTCTGCCCTTATACCCTCCTGTGAGTTTTGAGGGCCTAGTTATGGGGAAAAGATTAAGGAGCTGAAACTAATTGCTATTCAAGAGTTTGAAACAAAATTAAGTAATCAAGAGTTTTCTAATTAGAAGAGTCCTTGGAATAATCTATTCTAACACCCTCATATTCCAAAGAACAAAAATAAAGTGTAGAACAGACAGTGAGGTGGTAGCAGAGCCAAGAACAGCATCAAGTGTCTGCTGAGGCTGTCTGGTGGGCTATCTTCCCCACTACCTCTTTTCATAAGCTGATTTGTATGTTGTGAATGCTAAAATGTTAAAGTGGCTAATGTAAATTTTCCAAGTCCACAAACTTTATCATTATGAGACTTCAGGCATCTTACTCTTTTCCTGGATATCACCTTTTCATTCACAGAAAACCAGCCCCTTTGTCTTTTGGGCTCACAGGAAGGCTCAGTCAAGGTTTAGGTACTTGGAAGAAAAATTCATTTTGTGGTTCTGGTCATGTGATGCTCTCTATAGCTACTGAGAGTCACATGGGAACTTAGGAAGATATCTGAGACAGCAAAGGGGCTACACTATGTTTAGTGTTTTGAATATGTCAGGATGCATTGTATTTGGTAAGGCACAGCAATACAGTGTTTTAGTAGTATCCAAGACAGGGAGACCTCTAATTGAGACACATTTGAAAATATGTTTTCTACAAATTCATTCCACATAAGGGCCATTGTAAAGCTAAGTGCTCCTTAAACATAGGGAGGGAAAGCCCTTCACCTTTAACTGTGTGGTAGATCTAGTGCATTATGTTTAGTGTTCTAATGTAACAGATTGCAGTGATTATGGCTGTTTTTTATATTCCAGAAAGCTGTTGACATGCTTTTGGACAATGAAGATAAAATTTCAGTGAGTGTCTTTTTATGTTTTTATGTATGTAAGTCCATCTTCTGTTGCTAGTAACACAGTACCACAAATTGGATGAGTTATAAAGAAGAGAGACTTATTTTGGCTTACGGTACTGGTCCAAGGTCAAAGGACTGCATCTGGTGATGCATCTGGCTGGCAGAATCATAAGGTTCTGCAGAACATAACATGGCCAGAGACAAGGCAAGCACATGCAACAGGCCAGCATCTCAAGGTGGAAGAGAGAAGTCCCGTGGCAAGAGGGGAAGAAAGATAGCCGAGAGGGGCCATGACTCAGTCACCTCGCAGTAGACCCCACCTCTTAAAGGTCCCACTGTCTTTCAGTATTATTACAGTCTCATTGGGGAGTAAACCACATTCAAACCATAGCTCGTATTATAGATGAATGTCTGGAACCACTTCAGCTACATGGAAGCGGCATTTATCAGATAATTTGACAACTGTGTCTCCTCATAATGCTACTTTAAAAATTTTTTTTGTCCCATAGATTAAAAAAGTAGTGGAAGAATTAGAAGACAGACCAGAGCTGCAGCATGTGGTAAGCATTACAGCCTTCTTTTGCCCTTTTGACTGAACAGCAGGATGAAGCACCTTCCAGTATTAGTGGGAGAACTCTTCATGGACTGAACTTTTCATGGAGTTTACTACTCAGATTGGAGATTTGACCGCAAACAATACTCTGACATTACTAAAATGTGGCTTATACCATGAATCTAAGGCTAGGGATTAATTGCAGAACAGCTACTTGATCTTTGATTTACAGTTGGATTCTGATTTTTAAAAATGTTATTATATTCATTTTAATGTTACCATACTGTCCCCAGTAGTAAACTCCTTCCCTCTGTACTTGCCATGACGTATAAGCAGGTCGTTAATCACAGTGTAAGTCAGAAGTGCACTGTAGTTAACCACATACTCCCACCAAGGAGATACCACACCGCTATTCTGTGCCCAGAACCACAGAGTGAGCACAAAGCACAGCTTCAGCTCATATCCCTCAGCCTGACAGCGGCTTATCCTGCTTGTGTTGTGAGGTGTTGGTAATTGTGTTCTGAAGGCCTATTGGTCTGGATTTCCTTGGAGACTACTTTGATTCCATGCATGACATCATCAGGAGAGTAAATGGTCTGTATCTTAGAAAAATTATATAAGAAAACTGGTGCTGGGGACTATACCAGTAGGATCATGGGTGTCAGATACAGTGAGCACACTTGTGTCTTTACCCGGCTCCTTGCACCCCAGGAGGAGTCTTGGGGAGTATTTAGTTCAAAAGTCAGTTTGTACATTTATGCTCTTGAAGACTCCAGGGTAAGAATTTGAGATAGGGTGTTTTGGGGGGGAGGTTGGTCATGTTTTCTTTTAGGCTCAGGAGTTATGCAGATGCTATCAATATATTACTCATAATGAGAAATTGTCTGCTTACCCAAGCAAAGCCCCACTCTGCTGGGAATTTGTTTATGAAACAGTGGTTTCTGGTCTGCTTATGCTACGAGACAGAGTTGTGGGCAATGCCTTTGTGTGGCAGTGTAATCAGTGCAGTGGTGACATGGTGGTCGAGCCTGTGTTAAAATGGCTCATCCTCCTTGCTGGGCAGTGCCAGTTCTGTGTAAATTGGCTGACAGATGTTACAGGACTGTACTTACTGCCAGTGTTTCTGGGAAACGGCACCATAGGTCCCAGCTCACAAACTCACCCAGTGCCAGTGGATGGGCAGCGGTCCTCACCAGTCCTCAGCCCAACAGATGAGTCTGTCTGGCCACCCTTACCCACTCTGGCCTTGTCTGAGGGAGTCATGAGCAATTAGCCCCAGCAGTAGTTCTTGATGTGCACACATGTCATGACAGCCTGCAATAACCAGTTTCAAAAATCACAAAAGTCACCCACCTCGCTCACAACCACAGCTTCAGGGGTGGACTGAGGCTTTATGACTATCTGTGAGCCAGTCCACCTGTTTACAAACCCTCAAGGTGTGAGTGCACATTATGTGGTTGTGTGTTGAGTCTTCCTTTCTCCACTGGTTTATGAGCTTTTTGTTTACATTTAGTGTTAACATTGAACATGGATTTCTGATTTCTCAATACTATATTGATAATCTTGCCTGTCAATAGAAAATGAAATATTCATTTCATTTGAAGTCCATTAACTTTTTCACATTCCTAGGGTAAGGAATACTTGTACTTTTTTTGATTTTTACTTTTTGTTTTCCATTGTCACCAATGTAGGCAGCAGTTTGGTGCAAACATAGATTGCCTCAAGGCTCAAAAAGGGGAGATGCAGATGTATAAGTAAATTAGCTCTGCTACTGAGGTTTTTAAGAATATACTCTTGCCCCCATGACTCTGCTCCCTTTCATATAAGAGAATTATTTTAGCACCTGGGAAGGCCACTAATCAAGCATTTTACTCCTGAGGTGAAGCAGATGATGACGATGGTATTAACAGTTGCTGTCATTAACACCTCTGTAGAGCTTTGTGTATGCAGGCATGGTTCTGAGAGATTTACAAGTAGTGACTCATATAATCCTCACAATAACCCAATAGGATTTTTGCAGGTAAGGAATCTGTGTCACAGAGAGGGTAGTGACTTGCATAAGGTCACATAGTTTCAGTTGCAGAGCCAGATCACTCAGGAAGGTTCTAGAAAGAGTGTCAGGATCTCCTTATTCTCCATGACTCCTTGCTCTCCAAGACTCATTCTCCTTCCCACTCCTCCATTACCCAGAGATTTTTCCTGGAGACTGCTTCTTCCTTACCTCCCCATGGGCTGTGGTTATCACTGAATGTCGACCAAGTATTATGTTTTCTTATTTTAATATTCACAGATTATCTTTGTTCCTTTTAGTATTTGCATAAGCTGTTCAAGAGAGACCATCATAAGGGGCAGCGCTACCACGAGAAACAGATCAGTCTTTATGCTGAATATGATCGACCAAACTTACTTCCCTTTCTCCGAGATAGTACTCATTGCCCACTTGAAAAGGTAAGGCACAGACTCTTTCATTTGTATACTTCAGGACAAGTAGCTGTCATTGTTGATAAATCATTCTTTCTACCTCTGCCCATCATCCCTGTGCAAGGGAAGACTCTTGTTGTCAATGCTGTAGGTTTTGCCAGGCTGAGCCATTCTTGTCGGATTAGATTTTAATATGGAGCTCAGGCATTTCTGTGACAGGCTAAATTGGAACAAAGGTGTGATCCAGGGTCCAGGTCTGGTCAACCATGAACCTGACATGATATCAAGAGTCTGCTTTCCAGAATTGGGATGGCACCTTGGGATCAGAGCCTGGAGGGAGACCGATTGTCCAAAGCCAAAAGCAGTTGCTCCAGTCAAGAATCAGGTTTGATAAGCCAAATCTGAGAGGTTAGGTTCTACACCCCATCTGATGTGAACTGCCACCTCTGTATTTCCATTTAGATTTACTTGTAACATGAAAAAGCTAGCATTGGTACCAGTTTGTGAATGACAAAATAGGCTACCCAATAAAAGGCATCCCAAACCTGCTATCCTAACAGTGAGTGAAAGTCATGGAATATTGCTTACTTGTTCTGTCTCAAGAGAGGCTCATAGCAAATGTGGTCTCCTTTTTTCCTGTATTTAAAATTAAGAACTTTAAAATGCCACTGCCTCCCCTCACCAGAGAAACTTCTACTTCAAAAGACATTATGTCTTCCTCTTTTTGGATAATTTGCTTTTGCTGGAATTGGGTAATAGTTAAGAGGAGGAGTGATAATAAATTGGCAGCTTCACAAATCTGGGTCCCCTTATTTTGAATTGATTGAATTCTCAAATCAATAGTACTTAGCTAGAAACTTTATGGAATTGGTCATTCCAAAGGAGATCCAGAGTCTGTAGCAATTTTTAAAAGACAATAAAGATCCTTCATATTTCTGTCATATTTTATAATATGTACTGCACTTTCATGTACCTTAATCACTACAAAAGTGCAGGTAGATAGAGTCATTTTTTACCTCACAGGCTGAGTCTTGGGTTGCTAAAAGAAATAGCCTAAGCGTAAGTAGTTGAGGGACCAAGACACGGAACCTGAATCTCTTAATTTCAGGACCCATATTCTTTCTGTTAAGATGAGGAATCATTTTTCATGTCTAAAGCATTCATTAAAATAATAACTAAAGTATTCCTTAATATTGTAAGCTGCATGAAAAATACAGTTTTTTGTTTTGTTTTGTTTTAGTTACTGAACTGTCTTTTCTTCTGTAATTTCCAGGTGTTGTCAATAGACACTAGCCCTCACTTTGAAAATCTGATTTGAGTATGCCTGTTGTTGTTAGGTACTGTCGAATCAGGTCAGACTCATAGAGACCCTCATAGGGTTTTCAATAGCTTGTTTCATTATTGCTTTGGGAGTAGCTTGCCAGCCCTTCTCCCATTTTTGCGGTGCTAGGGATCCAACCTGGGTCCTCAGAGAGTGCAGAGCAGCACTCTACCCACTGAGCTAAACCCCCAGTCCTTGATTATGCCTAAGGGTCTTTAAGGGGCCTGGGTTTTACTTGGTTGGTAAAGTGCCACTCTGTGCTTTCTGAGGCCTTGAGTTCCATCCTCAGCACCACAAAAATGGGAGAAGGACATGGCAGCCCACTCTCAAAAAGTCAGCCATTGAAAACCCTATGAAGGTCACTATGAGTTGGACCTGACTCAACGGCACCAAAACAACAACAAGGGTCATTAAAAGCAGAGCATCAGCTTTACAGTTTTGGCAGATTTATACCTGAATATATGATCTCTCATATCTAATAGCATTCACAAGGTGGCAGTATTTATGAATTTGAAGGACTATGCTGGGAGATGCCAACTTCATGGATTTTCATTAAAAGATTTAAAGAAAAGATTGGATAAAAGATGATGAAGTCAAGGCTAGTTTTCTATTATTATGCTCAAATTTTTTCCTACCTTCGTAGTAAGTCAGGAAAAGGAGAATTAAAATACTTATTACATCCCTTTTTTATTGTGTCATTCTTCTTCCCCCCCTTTTTTTACTACGATTCTCTTTTTCCACATATGTGCATTTGTGTGTTCATGTGTGTGTGTCTGCTTAAAAAATTTTAGACTCCCCAAAGAGAGATGAGTCATCATACCTCAGTGCAGCACTTTTTACAATAGCAAGGATATGGAATCAACCAAAGTGCCCATCAACAGATAAATGGATAAAAAAATTATGGTACATATACACAATGGAATACTACTCAGTAATTTAAAAAAATGAAATAATGTCATTTGCAGCAAAATGAAATTGGAGAAAATTGTCTTAAGTGAATGAACACAAGCCCCAAAAGAGAAAAACCATATATTCTCACTCATATGTGGGCGTTGAACCAAACTTAAAAGAAGGAAGAAATCCTATACATAAATTGGAACATAATGAAAAGTTCATGTAAACTTAACGTAATAGGGACAATTTAAGGAGTGGAAAGAAGGAGGGAGGGATCTAACAAAAGGAAGCAGTGATGGGAGAAGATGGGAGGGGGAGGAGGGCCAATGAGGAGGGAGGAAGCAGGGAGAGGTCAACCTTAATGTAACAGCTCAACTTTATTAGTATGGGAAATAATAATGATACCAATAATTCCAAAGGATGGCAATAATGCATACAGACTGTAAAAAGGTAGATCACTATAGAAAAAAGTTTAGACTTAAATCAAAATCAGGATGCATGTATATAGATAAATATTCACACAAAAAGACACACAAGTAGAAAGGAGATTATTGGTGGCGGGGTAAGGGGGAGGTTATGTAAACAAAGTACAATGAAATGCATATATGGAAATGTCATAATCAAATACATTTCAGAATGATAGCTGTTCAGTTGTACATTAAAAATTTCCCATAAAAAATGTATTAATTAAAAGTTATGATTGAAAATAAATGAATTAAGTTTCAACTCAAAAGCCTGATAAGGAAAAGAATCAACCTTAAGAAACTAGAAGGAAATAACAATGATAAGATCAGAAATTAATAAATCAATTAGTTGCTCTTTCATAATGTTTATAATTAAACAGAAAAACCAAGAAGCAAAACAGAGGATCAACAAAG
>VMDO01009279.1:15000-78268 GCA_007922755.1 Pedetes capensis | reverse complement strand
ACTAGAATGGAGTCAGGTGGCCAGAAAGGAGGCTCTGGTGCTCTGGTGTTACTCTACACAAAGCTGGAGGAGCCTTAGACCTGGCTGCAGCCAGAGAGGTTGGACAGCTTCCAGAGAGTGGGTGAGGACCGTGGCAGGACTTTTGACGGGGCCGAGCATAGATCGGGTGTTCAACACATCTCAGACCAGTGTGCATGAGGTACTCCTAGGGAGGGAGTCACAGGTGACCCCAGCAGCCACACACTCCCTCACCATGCAGTCTGGCCCAGTGACATCCTGTCCCTGAGCTTCTGCATATCACTGATGGCTCATCAGGGTGGTTTCTGGCATCCAAATAGGGTTGTGCCAGTCTGGGCGAGTTCCTCCATGAAGGCACTGCCAAAGGGGAAGCTGGATCCCACCCGCCACCTCCAGCCTCCTGGCTAGACCACACTGCCCAGCTTAATTAATCGCCTTCTCTGAGTTGAGCATTAATCAAACATTTTGTTGCTAGTTATTTCAGAGGGTGTGAGGTGCCCTATCTTTAACTCAGAAGTAGTTAGATCTGGAACAGAGAAGTGCCCTGTGTACCCCATCTTCTTTTATGTGGGAGCAGAGAAGAGGGTGTGAATAGAATTTTGTGTTTATTTTGGCCCTGGCAGCTTCACCTAAAGTTACTTGCAATTCTCTGTTTGAACTCTTGACTCCAAATGCACCTTTTCCATTCTTGCCGCCTCCTCCTTATCCACCTGCTCACCACACCCATCCCTGGATAGCCCCAGATGCCCCTGCTACTCTTCCCCTACCTGTTTATCTTTCTTGCAGCCCAATCTAACCTCTTGGGAACCTGTCTGAGCTCAGGTGCAGACACCTGTGACCCCCAGCCTGGGGGAAAGCTAAGGTTTGTCTCACTTTGCAAGAAATATCTGCAGACTGAGGGATTGATGGCTTTGCTGTATCCAGGAGGTGGCTGTCACTGTTGGCTGACTTTCTAAGTTCTTCAACAGGTCAACTGTAGCAGATTAACCCTTAAAGGGAAGGGCCCAGGTTCTGGGGAGGGTTGGTGCTGAGATGTCCCTTTGACACACAGGGTTCTATAAATCAAGGCTTCATTTCTGGGTTGGCGCCCAGTCTCTCCTTTTAGCTGTCAAAGTTGGGTGAGGCCAGGGGATGCACAGTCACTGGTCCTCCTTCCTTGCCCCTAGCTCCTCAACTAAACCAAGCTCCTGGGTGAGCACATGGGAGCTGCCCTGAGCTTCTGGACCTCTCGTTACAAAGGACACTAGTTTGAGAAGGAAGGGACTTCTCTCTCCCCCAGAGCTTCACCTTCCAAAAAGACCAACACTCAAAATGGTGGCAGCTAGTAGTTTTGTTCCTCAGTCCTTCATCAGTGTGTGGCCTGATGGTACCCGAAAGTGTACCTTTTCCCACCCAGCCTCTCTCAGGATACTTATTCACCTAGAACAAAGATGACAAAGCTCCAGTGTAGAGAAGGCTGTGTGACCTGGGGATGAGACGGATTCATGCCAGCCTGCATGGTGCCCCAGTTAGCAAAAAACAGCTGTTGGAATAGCAGCCTCCCCAAAGCCTGGTGTGACACTAATACTTTATCAGAAAGTGTGATTATGTCATTTAAAAAATATATAGCACATGTCCAAGAAAAGCAGATTGACCTGGGCCCCCCAGTAATCAGGGTGAGGGGCAGCAGTCCCAGTGATAACTGAGGCCTGGGGGCACTGCCTGACCTCTTGCTGCATCGGGCTTAGAGAAATACTCATAAATGGCCAAGGTTTTAAAACAATCAGGAAAGCTGGGCACGGTGGCACACGCCTGTAATCCCAGTGACTCAGGAGACAGAGGCAGGAGGATCTTGAGTTCAAGGCTAGAAGCAGCCTGTGTAATTTAGTGAGACCTTGGATCAAAATAAAAAATGGACCAGGGGTGGAGCCCAGTGGTAGAGTGCTTGCAAAGTGTGGTGTCCTGGGTTGAACCCCAAGTACTACACTGACACACATAGACACACACACACACACACACACACACACACACACACACACACACAAACACAACCATGAGAAGCTTCGGCAGCTAGATTGTCACTATTACCATACAATCCTGAAGCTGGAGAGAACTCTGAAGTTTGTGGGTCCTGCCAATTCCCTATCTCCATTTGCACATATGGACACCCCCAGAAGCTCTGCCTTGCTGATCTGTGTGGGGCCCAGCATCATTTTTCTGTGAAAGCTCTGTGAGGGGCTCCCATGTGCAGTGGATGAGGAGCCACTACCTGGGCCAGGAGAAGACAAGGCTCCCACTTCTCTGGGCTACAGGGAGGGGCCTCAGGTTCCTAGGAGCCCAGGGGTTTCGGCCCATCTCATCCAGTGCTACAGGCTTCCGGCAGGAGCCCCAGAAGTGGCAGGACAGGGCTCCAGGCACCTTCCTGCCCCTCACTCCTTCAGGAGGGTCTCAAGGGAGTGGGAGGCGACCAGTGACTTCATGGATGTCATAGTTGCTGGCCCAGCCACTGCCACTCAATTCTGGCCTGTATTGCCTGACCTGTAGGGTATGGCCTGGCCAGGAAAGATAAGCTGGCCAATCAAGTCCTGGCTGGCTGGCTGCAAGCCCACTAAAGCGGCCTGGAAGGAAGTTCTCAGCAGTCCAAAGGTCCCAGGCTAAGCATCTGGGCAGGACCTGAGCTTGGTGCTACCTGAGTGAAGAGAGACCACTGTGCAGGTGCAAACACCAGGAAAGTGATGGAGAGGAGAGAGAGCCCGCCCCCGGGGCACCCTGGATTCCTGCTCTGCCCACGGCCTGTTTGCTCAGCTTTTCTTGCGTTCCTGGGAGACCTCTCTAGAGCCTCAGGAAAGCCCCGTTCCACTGAGCCCATCTTTGTGTATCCAAGAGACTTAGAGCGGGGCCTCACTACAAACAGAGCCGCTCTGCTTTTATCTTTTTACATTCTCGGGGTCTACAGAAGAGCTGGATCGCAAAGGGGAAACAAAAGGGATTCCATTGTTAAAAGACCAGTGTGGGAATCAAGAGCGCATTTGAATTCTTGCTCCACTGAGGGGAGAGAGGCCCAGAGAAGGTAGGTAAGGCTGGTTTTGTCCGCCTGTCTCTGGAGGAGACCTGGAGGAGCGTGGGATCTGCTATCACAGAGCACCACATCCCCCGCCAGCCCCCAGCCTCTGCCATAACCACAGGTGTGGGACCCCAGGGGCGGCAACTCTGGCACGGGACACCCTGGTTCCAGTGGCAGAGGGTTTGGGCCTGGATGGCCGCTCCTTGGAAAGCCCATGCTTGCCTTTGGCACAGAGTTGTTGTTGTTGTTGTTGTTGTTGTTGTTGTTGTTAGGTGCCATTGAGTCGGTATCCGACTCATAGCAGCTCTCATAGGGTTTTCAATGGCTGACTGTTTCGGGATTGCCTTGGGAGTGGATTGCCAGGTCCTTCTCCCATTTTTGCGGTGCTGGGAATTGAACTCAGGACCTCAGAGACTGCAGCGCAGCACTCTACCAACTGAGCTAAATCCCAGTCTTGGCACAGAGTAGCTGTGTTTTAAGGCAACAGGGTGAACTCTCAGGTCCCAATCCCATCTTGCAATGATCTCCTTCCCAAGCCACAGCTTACTGGGCCCCAGAGATCTCTGTGTTTGAGAGGGATGAGCCCCTCCTTTCCCCAGCCTGACCAGTAGATGGGGAGCCCCCTAGTCCACTCTTCCACCTCCTGCCTCTGCTCAGGAACTCTAGCCATCCACAAAAGCGACCTCAGTCAACCATTTGCACTGTGCCTGAAGGCTGACTGACGTTTGCTTCCTTGGACAGAACTCATTTTCCTTCTTTCCACAAAGATCTCTCATTCTCTCTGCTCACATTCAGTCTACACTCTCTCTCACCTTTGCCAAACTTCAGTTCCGGATTTAGACACACTAGGAGACCAAAAGACACACTCTAACGCTCTCACCCACTCCCTTTCTCCCCCACCCACTCTTACTGCAGTGCTGGTGGGCTGAACCCAGAGCCATGCACATTTGCAGTGAACTACCACTCAGCCGTACCCCTAGCCCCTTATTTTATTTTTTATCTTGAGACAGTGTCTTACTAAACTATGCAGGCTGCCTCTGGCTTTAAAATTGCAAGCCTCTTGCCTCAGTCTCCAGAGTCACTGGGGTTACACGTGTGCGCCACCACACCTGGCTCACATTCTAGCTCTTACAGGAAAGAAGAGGCACAAGTGGATGGTGGGTGCACTTGTACTTTGCATGGCCTGGCAACTATTCCCACGTAGTGCTGCAGTTCTTCTTGTGTACAACCCCTGTTAGAAGATATCGGGTTGGCTCCCTGGCCATGACAGTAATCCAGTAAGGGCGACCGAGCCAAGATAAGGTCTAGTCCTGTCCCATGGCTGCATATTTTAAATAGAATGGGGCACTAGGACGTATAAGTCAGCCCTGTGTGTTGCCCAGGAAGCCCCTCCTTCCTTCATCCCACACCAAAGCACAGGGTCCAGGCATCTAGAGTGCCCGAGCATCTCCTGAGTTCATGCTTTCTACAGGTCCGAGTCCTCATCTGCTATGACAAGATCCTCATAGCTACAGTGTGTCTTCCATGCCGGGCACGCCGATCCCTAGCCCTGTAGAGGGGGAGGACCACGCCTGATTTTCTTTTGCATCCCTGACAGCTGGTGGAGAGGTGAGTAGGGAAGAGGAACTCAGACACCATGCGATGAGCCAACAAGTGAATAAGCGAGAAGAGCTGGGTTCATTCACAGCCCCTCTGCTACATCCTCCACATCCTCTCGATATTCTCCCCCAACTCCGGTAACTGGAACCTTTTCCAGGCCACCCCGCCACCCCCAGCCTGGACCTTACCTCCCATGAGGAAGAGAAGCCCTGCCACATACTGCATAAGGCCTCGGTCCCAGCAGCAGCCCAGCACGCCGATGATCCAGCCAAAGAGGATGATAGCCACCGCCATGCCCATGAAGCCGGCCGTCATTCTGCGCAGGTCTGTGGGGAAGCAGGCAGGTAGCAGTCAGCGTTAAAGCCTGGGAATTAGGGGCAGGTGAACCCTAGCCCTGGGGTGGGGCAGGGAGGGCAGGGCACTGCAGGGGCAGGAAGGCAACCTGCCCTTTGCAGACGGGTGCATACAACAGAGCATGCTCTGCATAGGAGAAAGCCCCCTGATGACAACTGTATATCAGCACAAGCAAGCCAAGGCAGCTGGGTTCCTAAGCACAGGGAGAGCTCACCATGATATAGGTGTCATTTGAGCCCCAGAAGGGCTATGCTCTCTGTGCATCTATCTCGACCTTCAGAGAGAGGAGCACCCTTTATCCCTGCCTGCAAAATGGGGCGATTTGCTAAGAGGCATACAGCTGGTAAGTGGTAGAATACAGACTCAAACCCAGATTGTTGTTGTTGTTGTTAGGTGCCACTGAATCAAATCCGACTCACAGCAACCCTAAGTACAACAGGATAAAGCACTACCCAACACTGTGCCATGCATGTGATCTTTTTATGTTTGAGCCCATTGTTGTAGCCACTATGTTTCTTCTCATTTTGAGTGGTGCCACATCAGCAAATGGAGGCCCCAGGAGCTTTATTCCATTTCCGTCATTAAGGTTGACTCTATTTTGAGGAGGCAACTCTTCCCCAGTTGTTTCTTGAATGTCTTCCAACCTGTGGGGCTCATTTTCTGGCACTATATTTGACAGTGTTTCTCTGCTAGTCATAGAGTTTTCAATGGCTGATTGTTTGAGAGTAGGCTGCAGGGTCTTCCTCCCTAGTCTGTCTTAGTCTGGAACCCAGATGGGTGTGGCTTAACCACAGCATCAGTCAGCCTCTCTGAGATATGAGAACCAAGGTGATGGGCTGATGGAGCTGAGCTGAGTCTCAGCACGCAGGTGCACCTGCCAAGGCCTCCCTCCCTCCCTTCCAGGGTCTGCTGGTCTATCCGAGAGGTCACAAGTGAGGACAAACTTGGGTTTGATGTTTGAATTGTTCCCTTTCTTCCCCTCAGGCTGGCTGCACATGGGGCCACAGAGTGGGAGCCACATTTCCTGCCCTCAGTCTGAGCGCCTGGAGCAGGCCCTCTTGTCTCTACCCCTCCGCCCTCAGGTCAACCCTACGTTCAGGGTCCACCCCTCCTGGACCAGACAGACAAAGGCAGGAATGGCTTGGGGAAAGGCAGTATTTTTAGCAGAAGGGAGAGGGCAGGGCTGCTTCCATGTCTCCTCTGGCTACTGAGCATCTTACTTGGCTCAGCTTCCTCCCTGGCCCCTACGCTTCAGTGTCCGGAGGTGCCCGGAAATGCTGTCACATCCTCTTTGACGAGTTTGCCCCCAACCTGGATCAGCTCCCTGACTCTTTCCCCTTCCCATTCTCCCTCCCTGGAGCTGGCCTTCTTACTTCCTCCTGGGGCGCTCCCCACCCAGTCACACTGGCTGTTCCCCCAACCCTGCCCCTGCACCCTCCTAAAGCTCCTTTGCACCCACCCACACCTTAGCTCATGCACCCAGCCCCCGCCTGCCAAAGGGACTCTAATCCTGACCAATGATTTGTCCAGCCTCTGCCCAGGCTCTGGCTCCCCTGGGGCATTACAGAGCAGCCTGGAGGACTAAGGGACAATCCCCTGTCTCAGAGAAGGAGTGACCCAGCTATAACACTATTGGGAATTTTCCCAAAGGGAGATGTGTCATCATACCACAGAGACACCTGCATCTCCATGTTCAATGCAGCACTTTTCACAATAGCAAGGATATGGAATCAACCAAAGTGCCCATCAACAGAAGAATGGATAAAAAAGAAACCTATGGTACATATACACAATGGAATACAACTCAGCAATCAAAAAAATGAGATAATGCCATTTGCAGCAAAATAGATGGAACTGGAGAAAATTATTTTGAGTGAATGAACGCAAGATCAGAAAGAAACGCCACATGTTCTCACTCATATGTGGGAGCTGAATCAAAATTATAAGAAGAAAAAACTATGCAGAGGTCGGAACATAATAATAATAAAAAAGCTAAGAATGGTATTATTATAGATGGTCCAGAAAATTCATGTAGTAATTCTGACAATGTAAAAAGAAAGTTCACTACAGAAAAAGTTTCTATCTTAAACAGAACTGGAACCCAAGGATATATAGAAAAATATTACCATAAAAAGACAAGCAAATGGAAGAGAAGTCTTTGGTGGGGGTGGGGGGGGTGGGGAAGAAGCGCACAAGAGGGTAAGGGGGAACTTATATGTATAATGTACAACAAAATGCATATATGGAAATGTCACAATGAAAAGCATGTCAGAATGAATAGCATTAAGGTGTACATTAACAATTTCCAATTAAAAAAAAGAAAAAAGAGAAGGAGTGAACTGTGAGGGTGGAGGGGAAGGCCCTTGCCTGGACACAGACCATGTCACCACCTGGTGTCAGCACACAGCTGCTGCCCAGACACAATCTCTCCTCTGCCCACACAAACAAATGGCCTAAGGGGTTTTGTGGCGAATGCCTAGGTGTCTGCATACGTCATGAGGGCTCCATTCTCTCCCTCCCTCTATCTCACTCCAGCCTCCTCTGTAGGGAACCCTCCACCCCCCACACAAGGATCCCTGGCACAGTGTGGACTGAGGCCCCTGTCAAGGGATCTGGTCTCTCTGACCTGCCATGTAAGATCAGACACTGGCAACGCTGGCCCAGGGAGGCAGCTGGCTGGACAGTGACAGGTGCAGGCACAGAAGGACAACCATGGCTGACCCTTCCCTCTGGAGGAGGGGCGCTGAGAAAACCAGAGCCGGCCTCGGCCCAGAGGCAAAGAGTCTTCTGGGGGCTGGAGACACAGGGCAGGTGTCTGCTCTACCCAGTTCTCTTTTGCCTTCCCTGCCCACATGGCAGGCCTGCCGCTGCCAGGCTGAAGTAACACTCCACAGTCACTTCTGTGAACTGCCAAGGATGCCTCATTATCATGCAGCACTGTGACGATTGCTCACAGGGCCACCTGCGTCCGATGAAGCTGTGTCTAAAGTGTCCTTTGATTACAATAGTAACACGGGAGCCAGCTTTCTTGCACAGCCAGCCACGGCCAGCTCAAAAGAAAAGTAACCCGTGCAATTCCTCAAAGGCTCATGAAGCGGCAGCTACAGGTCCCCTTGGATCAGGCAGTTAATCAGAGTGGAGGTTGATCAAATGAGGATTTAGTGGAAGTTACCTGATTCTCAGATCCCCTACCCACTCCATACCCCTGAGGGACATCCCTCTCCTCCCAGTCCAGGGGCCCGACACAGAGCTCTTAGGAATAGGTGTCCATGAGCTCAGATGAGGGCTGGCCGGCACAGCTGAGGGGCAGGACACTGTGATGAAGTTCACGTCCACACCTAGTAGGGTGACCATGTGTGTGCATGTTGGATGGGAACAATACCATTCACACCCTCTGTTCTCTTTTTCTTGGCTCCCAGAAGCTGGCTGCTAGGCCTTTGCCCTCCAGTCTGGAGCATGGGAGAGAATTTTCTTGCCCCAAGCAGACCCTTAGACAACGTGACAATGAAGTTCTAAGTTGACTTTGGGTTCCCCACTGACTTGGTGCTCCCAGGAAATTCTCTGTTGTTTTTGTTAGGTGCCATCTATGTGGTTTGACTCATAGCGACCCTCTGTACCACAGAATGAAATAGCCCCGGACACTGTGCCATGCCTGGCACTATGTCAGTGCTTCTCGGCTCTTCATAGGGGTTTCAATGGCTGATCGTTTTGGGATTGTTCTGGGAGTGGGATGCCACATTCCACTCCCGTATGTGTGGTGCTGGGGATCAACCCTGGGCCTCAGTGCACAGAGAAGCACTCTACCAACTGAGTTAAGGAAATTCTCCAGCATGCTGTTTTTAAACACGAGCAGATAAGTATCTCCACACATCAGAGAAAAGTCCTAATTTGTGGTGGGATAGGGAACAACTTGGGGAAATAAACTGTACAGGAAGAAGGAAAACATAACTCAAAATCATTATTAGCATCTCCAAAGAAACGAGAGAAGAAAAGATACTGCCTCCATGAAAAAAAATACTATTAAAAATGACTAGATGGAGCCTGGCTTAGTGGGACAACTGTAATTCCAGTGACTTGGAAGGCAGAGGCAAGAGGATCACAGATTCAAGGCTAGAAGCAGCTGGGGTAACTTAACAAGACTCTTTCTCAAGATAAAAAGATTTTAAAAGGGCTAGGAGTGCAGGTCAGGAGTAGAATGCTTACAAAGAATGTACAAAATCCTGGGTTCAGCCCGTCAGTACAGTAAGTAAGTAAGTAAATAAATAAGACCAGCTGGAGAACAAAAACAATATCTCAGAATCAAATAACAGATTAAAAATCTATGAAATTTATAAATTCAAATCTAATTTTTTCTTAATGATCCTAATCATGCTTCAGAAAAGACTTAAGGAGGCTTACAAAATACACACAGTAGAACAGCATAAAATAATGAAATGAAGGAAAAAAGAACAAAAGAAAGGGACGATGATGGCAGGATGATGGCAGATATTGCATTTGCACAGAAAACATGGTGTATGAGTCCCTTAGGAAGGTTATTGTATCCCCCTATCTGTACTTGGGCTGCGATTTAGCTCAGTTGTTACAGCGCCGCTCTGCAGTCTCTGAGGTCCTGAGTTCAATTCCCAACACCACAAAAATGGGAGAAGGTCGTGACAACCCACTCCCAAGGCGATCCCGAAACAGTCAGCCATTGAAAACTCTATGAGGGTCACTATGAGTCGGACATGACTTGACGGCACCTAACAACAACAACATCTGTACTTAGAAGCATTATAGTGGGGACCATGGACCCATACTGGTCTTTGACCTGTTAGGAACCAGCAGGAGGTAGGCAGGTGAGCCAGCAAAAGTTCATCTGTATTTACAACTACCCCCCATTGCACAATAAATGTAATACACTTGAATCATCCTGAACCGCATCCTCCTATCTTTGGAAAAATTGTCTTCCACGAAACCATTTCCTAGGGATTGCTGCATTATAGTGTATTATTTCCATTGTTTTAAAGTCTCTCTTGCTTTCTGTTTGCATTTGAGTAAGTTCCAACTACCATTCAGCGTGGGGAGTGGCCCCATGCACATGGAGAATTTGGTGTCCATCTGCCTTCACCTATGTGTCATCTTATCTCTTTCAGAGTAAGAAACTGCCATTCAGTTCTTTGTGATTTTGCACTGTGCCCACAGCAGTATTTCATAGTGAGGGACTTATATAGCTTGTATTTCTTTCTCTACTCTTCCTGCCTTTTTAGAAAAAGAAAAAGAAAGGAAAGTGGAAACCCTAACTCACTTAACTCTGAGACCTTGCAAAAATATTACTCAGAGTTGGTCTAAGAAATGATCCCATTGGAAAGAGCCTTGAATGGTAAGTTTGATTGTGCAGGCAAAGGCCAAGATGAAAAATCTCACAAATCATATTGGCTTTGAGTCCATTATCCATATTCCATGACCCTAACATTTCACAGTCTAATTTTTGAAGTGAGAAAGGTGCATTCTAAACTCTTTTGAATTTAGTTCGGTGTGGTGGAAAGGAGTAGGTAGAGGGAGGCTGATCATGAAGGAGGGTAGAGGTAGAAAGGCAAGAAGAACCATTAAACAGAGCCAGAAAAAAGCAGTTCCCCTTCATGGAAAAATTTTGATTTTAAAGTTTACATACCTATTAACATTTAAATTGAACAGTATTGCTTGCAATTCCACATGAAAACTGGCATATCTGCATTTAAATAAATACTGCTTAGAGAAGGAAAATACATATTGAGCTATGAATGTCTTATTTGCTCTTTAAAGACCTTGCATAGAAAATTGATGCTGATTGGAATTTTTTATCTCTTTCCTTAAGAACACTGAAGATAACCATGCATTAGACCTTGCTTCCAGGGTAAACATGGTACCTAGAAAAGGGAACATACTGGATTAATTTGGAGTGCTTTTCTGTAGCTAGACATGGCCAAGGCCACAGTCCTTTGCTGGCCCTACCAGCACCTCTGAGCGAGCCTCACTTGCTGGATGCTGTCCATTCTGTAAGATATGAGCACATAGCCCTGGATACAAGTGTGGGAGAAGCCTGGCTGCCCTGGGAGTTGGACAATCATTCACAAATGAACCATGGTCATGGGCACTGGAGAGAAGAGCATAGTTATGAGGACAGAGCTCCAGCATTTTCGCCCCATGGGCTCAGTCTGTCTGGGTGTAAGAAGTGGAGAGAGAGAGAGTATGCAATGAACTTGGTAGCCATGGGATCGACTCAAGATAGACTGATTCACAGGGCAAGGAATGTTCTAGGTGCTAACCACAGCACAGTCATTATCTTTGAAGAAAGTGGGATTTTGATCTTTGGGAAACCATATAGAGATGTAACAGGTGGGCATGGAAGGACACCTTCTGGGAACCAGGTTGGGCTTCTTCAAATCCAGGCTCTTCCACCCACTGGCCACAAGAACATGAGCCAATTAATCCACCTCTCTGGATCTCAGTCCTTGAATCTGTGAGTGGAAGTTAGGACAGAATTTACTCCAAAGAGTTATGGAGAGGACTAAATAAATTAAAATGTGTAAACAAATCTAGAGTTACAGAAGTGTAAATAGAAGTGGAAGTGCAAGCGATTCTCTCTTTTTTTCACATACTACCTACATGCCTTGCATTTGGCATGCATAAGATACGGAGTAGTACACTGGGGTATGCCTCTCATTAAGGATTTGGTACCCAGAGGGAACAGCCTTCTAGAAGCTGTTCTTTTGCCTTTTAGTTACCTGGAGAAGCTGAGGGAAAGGCTTTATTTTTTTATTTATTCATATGGAGATGTATCTACCCTGGAGTGTTGCTGCTGCCTGCTCTCCAAGGACCAAAACAGCTGGAGACTATAGCAGCTAATACGGGAGGTGCCAGTGGCCATAGAGGCTCTTTGAACCTTGGGTTCTGCCAAGTGAACACTACATGGATCTAGAAGAAAGAGATATTGAGTTGTGTGTTGGGGGGACAGGACCTCCATTCTGTTGGGAGGGTTTCAGTGATAGTTAAGAAAAACAGAAACTGCAAAATACCTAACACAAAGTTTGGTCAATGATTTGCTTCTACAGTGTACGTTGGTTTAGTATGCCCATGTACTTACATTTTAGGAATTATTTTTATGTGAAAACAAAACAGTTCTTAAATTTTCATGAGAAAGTGTCTGATGTGATGTTTTGGTCCCTACAGGGCCCTTCAGAACTGCCCTTCCATGTGTCCATCCTTCTCCAAGCCCCCCACTCGCCAGTCATACAAACTGCAGCTCCCACCTTCCCTCCTGCACGACACCATGCTCTCTGCCATCATGACTCCTCGCACGCACTGTCTGGCAAGCTTCTCATCACCCTTGAAGAGTTCTCTGCAAAGTAAACATCTCTAGGAAGCATCTGTGGTGCTTTAGCAGACCCTCACATGCTGTCCTAGGGGCTCCTGTAGCACCTGGCTGGTTGTTGCTGTTGTTAGGTGCTGTTGAGTCAATATCCCTTTGTACAAAAGATGAAACATTATTGTCATGCTTCTCTGCTATTCCTAGAGTTTTCAATGGCTAATTGTTTTTTGGGAGTAGGTTGCCAGGTCCTTCTCCCAAGCCTACAACACCTGGTGTTCCTAAGTGGTCTCCCATCCAAGGACTAACCAGGCCTGACCCTGCTTAGCTTCCCAGATCTGACAGGATAGGACACCACAGTGGTACAGCTACAGGCTACCTGGCTGATATCACTACCAAATCTTATAATAATTACTTGTTTGTGTTTCTCTCCCTCCAATAAATTTGAACTGGTTCTGGGTTGTGTTCAGGTCTTACTCTGTCTTCCTAGTCCCCAGCTCATTGCTTGACATAGTCAAGCGTTCAAAAAATATTTGCTAAATGAGATCACCAACCCACTGTGTAGCTATTACCAAAACTGTGTGCACCTGATAGTGCAGGAGAGCACCTTCATAATCCAACCTGCTTCAGTGACTCAAATGTCATTGCTACTTGATGACAATTTCTTTCTTCTCCAATCTCATTTTCTCAAAGCCAGCATTACCTACTGCTTAACGATTCAACGGAGTTGCCTGTTGCATACGAAGGAAACATCAGCATGCACCTGAATTCCAGATGACATGCAGCCATAAGGTTAATGAGCCTGTGTGATACCCCACAGATTATGAACATGACAGACCCTTTCTGCATCCCTCCCCCACGTCAGGAAACCATAGTGGGGGAAGGTAGTTGCTGTAGAAACAAGAAGTGATTTCTAGGTCAGAAAACAGGCTTGAAGCTTCCTCCTCCTCATCCTACCTCCGGATTAGAGAGCTGCCATAAATAGAGATCTTATGTGGTACTGCCATATAGAAATCATGTCTATTGTCAAAACAATGGGAGGCAAATTACAAGATTTATCCTCGCCTGATGAAAGCTAGGTCAGCAGCTAAAGCAAAGGCAGGAAGAGAAGAAAGAAGAAGAGAAAACCCAGAACCAAGAGGCAGCATTCCAAACCAAAAAGGAAAAAACAAAAATCACAAGACTCGGCCTACATCAGCAAGTACCGAAGGGAAGGATGGAAAGGCAGCTACAGCCCAGCCACCCAGATACACCTGAGTGGACAGAGCAACCTGCCCCTCTACCCTAGAGGAGCTCCTAGTTCTTCTTCCCTACCAGCACATGGTACTCACAGCTGTTTGCAGGGCAAAGTACAGAAATTTGAGGTTACTTGGCAAGATTGTGACCCCAGAGAGTCACCCCAAAGCAATCAGAAAATCAGGGCTTTAAAACACGCAGGCATTTTAGAGAGTGCTATGCAACCCAGAAAAATTTTTCAAGTGCCTGGGAACTGGATGAAGGCAAAGAATTTTAAAAGTTTAGGAAAAGGGAAGATAAACAGGATTAACATTGACTGTCTATTCACTACGTGCAGGTATGTGTTAGGCAATCTGCAAAGGACATGCCAGTTCTTTCACCCAGTGCTCTATAAAGTAGATGATTTTATTTTGTTTTATTTTATTTTTTACTTTGGAAGTTGAGACAATGGAAGTTTAGTTGACTAATTAGCCTGCAGCCATACCACCGTGGTGTCCAATCTTGTCATAGCTCGTAAGCTAAGCAGGGTCGGGCCTAGTTGGTACTTAGATAGGAGACCACTTGGGAATACTGGGTGCTGTAGGCTTGGGAGAAGAACCTGGCAGCCCATTTCCAAAACAATCAGCCATTGAAAAACCTTTATGAATAGCAGAGAAGCACTGACAATAGTGCCAGGAAAGGCACAGTGTTGGGTAGTGTTTCGCCTGTTGTTCATAGGGTTGCTATGAGTCAGAACTGACTCGGTGGCAGCTAACAACAACAATGTCACACAGCCAATAAGATGCAGTTCTGAGAAACAGTGTCATTCTGCCTTTCTATCTCTCAATGCTTTTCATATACCACACACTTCAAACCGCAGAAGGGAATTAACATTCAGTAAAACAGAATGGCATATTTTTCAGTTATCCAAATCATTCTGATGAAGAATGTCAGTGATATAAGTTTATGACAGAATATTAAATGGGAAGCAATGCAAAAGCCCACATATTCTAAATGACCCCTATACTGCAGGTATATATATGCCTGCCCAGGCATGAATATCCACCTGGGAGAAGCAATAGAGAAGTAAACCAAATCTTAACAAGAAGCTGTTCTGAGTTGTGATTTTGGGGGTTTTGTTCTTTTCTACAAAGAGAATGTGTCATTTAAGAATCAGATTTTGACTCAGGCATGGTGGCACACACCTGTAATCCTAGTGACTAGGGAGGCTGAAACAGGAGGATCACAAGTTTGAGGCCAGAGGCAGTGCACAACTTAGACCCTGACTCAAATTAAAAAATTCAAAAGTTGACTGTGAGTGCAGCTCAGTGGTAAAGCACTTTCTAAGGATGTGCGAGGTCCTGAGTTCAACCCCCTAGTACCACCAAAAAAAAAAAAAAATCAGATTTTGAGTTCTTTGGGAGATATGAGCTTTATTATTTTTAAATAATTCTAAGGACAAATTATGAGGCAATCTGCCCCAGTGGAAGCAATGAGAGAAGATCATGGTCTCAGGCCCTCAGATTCCTTCTTAGAAGCACTGCCTTTTAAAAGTAGTCCCCTTGTCTGTGGCTTTGCTTTCCGAAGCTTCAGTTACCATTGGTCAACCAAAGTCAGAAAATAGTAAATAGAAAAATTCCAGAAACAAATGATTCATAAGTTTTAAGTAACTTTTATCAAAGTATATCATTATAATTGTTCTATTTCATTATTAGTTATTATTAATCTTATACTGTGCTTAACTTGTAAATTAAACTTTATCATAGGTACATATGTATAAGAAAAAATAGCATATATAGATTTTGGTACTGTGTTTTCAGACATCCATTGTAGTTCATGTCATGCATCCCCTGAAGATAAGAAAGGACTAGTATACTGCTGTCAAACACTTTACCAGTGAAAGCTAAGGATCTGCTTGCTCCTCTATGGCCAACAGTGAGCACTGTGGAAATATTCACTGATGGAGGTCAAAGCCTCCTTTATGCTGCAGCTCCAGTGCGGGCTAGCACTGGTTCATTGCTAGGACTAGGACTCTAAGCTGTCACTGCCCACCATTGCTGTTCTTTTTGCACATGATGCTTTCAGTGAAATGTGAAGAATTCTTTGAGTACCCACTGTCTCCCTGTATCCCACACCGTAGAGGCAAGTTACTGTGGGAACACCCTAGAACTTCAAACAAATGCCTCTATAGAAACCTTCTAAATCCCAAATGCCCCTTGAACTACTGAAGTCCCCATAAACCAAGTACAGCTCTTTATTGTCTCTCTCTCTCTCTCTCTCTACCCTAAAGGGCAGAGAAAAACCCAAACAAGTTTTGCGGGGTTCCTTGTTTAGGTGCCATCTCTATGTGGGGCAAGCAGCAGGAGAAAGGAAAAACCTCTCTCTCTCTCTCTCTCTCTCTCTCTCTCTCTCTCTCTCTCTCTCAAGGGTGGGGAGGAACCCAAGTGAGTGTTAGCAGCCTAAGTGTTAGCAGTTCTTTCTGCTGCCCCAGGGGCAGCTGTGGCTCTTCTGCCTCAGATGCTGGGACCAGAGACTGTCCTCAGCTTCTGTCCCTAGGTGCTGGGCAAAGGGACTGTCCTCAGCTTGCTTGTAGTCCTGCTTAACAGTATTCCTGTTTAAACAGTATGGTAGCATGGGAAAAAAGCAACCAATGTACTGAACTTGAGGTTTCACGACCTGAATTTGAGTCTAGGTTCTGCACATATTGGTTGGAATGCATTGTGCAGGTTACAACCAAACTGTCTTAGTTCTGAGGACTCAAAGCTGAGGGTGATATGTGATGAGCCCTCTCTGCCTCCATAATCTAAAGCTGTATTGTCCAGTAGGGTAGCAACTACCCACATATAGATGCTCAGCCGTTGAAATGGTTAACGAGGCCTTGAATTGAGACATGATATAAGCATAAAATTTGAGAGATGGACCCGGTGACCCACTCCCAAAAGTCAATCCACCATTAAAAACCCTATGAACAGCAGAGGAGCACTGACAATAGTGTTTTGCCTGTTGTACTTAGGGTTGCTATGAGTCAGATACCAACTTGACAGCATCTAACAACAACAGCAACATAAGCATGAAATACACAGCAGATGTCAGAGTGTCAATAGGAATTTCTATAAAATATCTCTTACTGTTAATATTTATTACATGTTGATGTGGACATACTGGACGACATCAAATATATTATGAAAATTAATTTTACCTATTTGTTTTTGTGTCTTTGATGTGGCTAACAGAACTATTTTAAGTTATATATGTGGCTTGCACGATTCTTCTATGGGACTGCACTGTTCTAATGCTCTGTGCAGACCTTGCTACAAGGTGCCCAACTGGTTCTGTAACTCATGGTGCATCCCCACCTTCAGTTTCCATATGCCAAGAGGTGAGACACTGGGGAAGCAGGCGGGGGCTTGGAAGAGCGTCTTCAGGTTGCTGTGCATTTCCTCTACCTTCCTGTGGGGGCTTCCCCACTCCTTCCTATCATAAGCTCAAGTCAAGGAAAGAGCCCTTGAGAGAACCACTTGGAAAGCCACACTAGGATACTCTTGAGTTGCGAAGACACGGGATGGTATCTACTTGCAATCTGAAAAAAAAAGCAAGGGGCTGATTGGAGCCACTGTGGCAACAGAGCCAAGACAGAGTTGGGCATCCAAATTTGCCTGGGGAAGGTTCTCGTGCTTTCTCCATGCACCAAACCTATGCCAGTGAAGACTAATGACCTTGAAAAGACTCCATCCTAGAGCTCTGCCTATTATGATGAGATCACCCCATTAGAAAGTCATAAGAGGAGGTGGCACAAAAATGACAGCCAAGGAGGGAGTGGAACCAGGTCACCTGCCCACCTCAGGAGACAATAGTATATTGCCAGTTCATGTGGAACTTTCCCCAAGAAACAACAAAATTTCCCTACAAGAAGTAAAGCCAGCATTTGGGTCCTGTCCCACAGAGGGCAGCAACACAGACAGACCCATTGGGCCTTTTACCTGCTGCCCTCCTTTTCTCAAGCCCAGCCCTGGAGGAATCAGAAGTTCCAGGGCTAATAGGGACCAGGTGAAACAGTAAGAAAGAAACTGAATAGATCTTTCTTACTGCAGATTTCCAAGCGTGGGTCAAGCTACAGAAGAGATATTTAAATTTGATATAAGACTAAAGTTCCAATATTAGTTCTAACTCAAATTTTGTTAGTTACAAATGAAAGTTTATTCATATATGACAAGTTATCCCAAAATTGGTGAGATCTTCCATTATGTCACGTAGGAATGGAGATGGGAGAACAGATAGAATGGGCTTAAAACACTGTTGTTGTTGTTGTTGTTGTTGTTAGGTGCTGTCAAGTTGGTGTCCAACTCATAGTGACCCTATGTACAACAAGTGAAACACTACTGTCAGTGCTTCTGTGCTATTCATAGGGTTTTCAATGGTGGATTGGTTTTTGGGAGTGGGCTGCCAGGTCCTTCTCCCAAGCCTACAGCACCTGGTATTCCCAGGCAGTCTCCCTTCCAAGTACTAACCAGGCCCGACCCTACTTAGTTTCCAAGATTTGATGGGATTGGATGCCACAGTGGTACAGCTGTAGGCTAATACACTGTAGTAAGAAAAAAAAATAATAAAGTTGTAGGAGGTAGTCTTTTTCATTAATTAGTTACAGACAATTCATGTAAGACATACCTGAAAGAATATGATAGGTGATAATAATAATAATAAGGTTAACATTTTTAATGAGCTAAGCATGTCCTAAGTAGTTTGTATACATTATCACATTTACTCTTCCCCTGAGGTAATAAGGAACTTGCCCCAAATTGGTGGCTTGGAAGCAAGAGAATGAGGTAGAGAGTTCTGGTCTGACTCTAAGGCTCTTGCTTTTAATCACTGTGTTCTACAGTCTGCTAGAGTCATGGATCAAATTGTAAAGTGCTACCAAAATGCCCGTGATCACTTATGTTCACTGTCAGGCTACAAGACAGGTACACATACAGTGGACCCAGTGGCTGTTATCCATATCATCCAGTGGGTATTTAGTCACTCCAGGGAAGACTAGTCTTTACAAACAACATGGGAAATACAAGACTCACTACTTCTTTAGTTCTCCTAAAATCTTTAAATTCTGCAATACTGGCAAACTCTAATTTAGTGAAGGGGCCTAAAAGATTGTGTGCTTACTTCCACCCACACAAGAAAAGATGTTTTCCAAAGCCCGTGTGCATGGGATGGCAGAAGCTGGCAGTGTGGCAGGAAAAAAAGGGGAGGAGGGTGTTTTAGAGTTGAAAAGACCATGGGATATTGGTGGGTGCTGCCCCCAGGGAGCAGAGATGGCCTCTGATTCTGTCTACTAGTTCTGATACCTTAGCAAAGTCACACAATCTCTGCATTCATGTGTCTACTTTCTGAAATGGGGGTAACAATATCCCTCCTCCCTGGAGATCTGGGGGTAGACCAGATATTCTGTGCCACTAATTGTGATTTTTCAACACCATTTTTGAAGTATGCTAGCCTGTTCTTATCCCAAGAGGTAGAACAAAATTTGAAAAAAAAAGAGCATATCATTAAAATGTTAATAATATAGCATGGAACCATCTTTAAATAATGCTGAGGGATCATCAATCAAATAGATAACAGGGAAGGCACTTTCCCCAAAGCTGGGCATGACTGCGTGAGCTGGCACAGCCTTCTCCTCTGTGTCCTTCCTCCTCCCCACTGTGGTTCCCGCTCTGATTGCAGCCAGCACCGAGTAAGTGAACTCATCAACTTCCTCTTTCCCCTTTCCTTTTTCTGGTTCTACTGACTTGTTTTTGAAGGCTGTGACCCAGACCTATTCAACTTGAAAAAAACAAGCAAACAAAACAAAACAAAACAAAAAACCAACCCTATCAATAGAAATTTCCTCTTTGGAGTCATCCAACATTCATGTATTAATTCATTCAGTGCCTGCTTACCATGTAGCTGTAAGGTGTAAGAGATACTGCCATGGACAAAACTGGGTCCCTAGCTTCATGAAAGTCACCTTCCAGGGAGAGGGAGAAATGACATACACATGCATATATAAAAATATTTTTAAAACCCATAAATATATATCTCAGATGGAGATAAATGCTATGGAAAAAAGTAAAATAGAGAAGTGGGAGGAGGCATAAGAGATAGAAGTGAGGGGGTTACTAATTAATAAAGGGGACATCTGAAAGCTTTCTCAACAATGTGGTATTGAAGTAGACACTACAAGAAGGGAGGGAATAAGCATATGGATGTTGAAGAGAAAAGAATTCCAGGCAAAGGAAATTGCTAATAAAAAGGCACTGAAGCAGGAGTCTGCTTATCATATTTGAGGGACACTAGGGAGACTATATGGGAGAAGGACATGGCAACCCACTCCCAAGGCAATCCGGAAAAACAGTCAGCCATTGAACACCCTATGACGGTCGCTATGAGTCGGACTTGACTTGATGGCAACTAACAACAACAACAATAAGGGAGACTATACCTGCAACTATAGCCCTGTGGCATCCAATCCTGTCAGATCTCTGAAGCTAAGCAGGTTTGAACCTGGTTAGTACTTGGATGGGAGACCACCTGGGAACACCAGGTGCTGTAGGCTTGGGAGATGGACCCAGCAACCCACTCCCAAAACTCAATCCACATTGAAAACCCTATGAATAGCAGAGAAGCACTGACAATAGTGTTTTGCCTGTTGTACGCAGGGTTGCTATAAGTCAGATGCCAAGTCGACGGCACCGAACAACAACAACAGGGAGACTACATGTTCTAGATGCCCCTGCATAATATTCTTCACCTAGTAATTACTATACATGCTGACACAGAATCATAAAATCAATTTTAGTGGTCTGTTCAAAACAAAGAAGTACTAAATACGTGTTCCAGTTTTCCACTGTGATGACTGGGCAGAGAGTACAGAGACGTTTGCTCAATTAAATGGCCTTTGATGAGGAATTCATTTGGCCCATTATTCACCAGGAACTTCGTGTTCCATTCTTAGGTTTTAGATTTTATCCAGAAGGCCATAGTGAGCCAGGAAATGATTCTAATCAGGGGAGAAACTGATTCAGATTTTATTCACTCTAGCAAGATAGCTGTGGCTACAGAGCAGAGGGCCAATTGGGGGGAGGGAGTCTAGAGAAAAGGCAATCCTTTAGGGTGGGAAAAATGATGAAGACCTCCACTACCGCAGAAGGCAGGGATAAGAGGCAAAAATAAAAGGAAAATTACAGTGAAAAGGACATAGCAAGGGCTTTTAAAAATGGAGTCAGAAGGCCACCAAGAGAGAAGGACTTAGGCAAGACTCTCGACTGCTGCCTGGGAACGTGGGCTTTGGTTACCTTCCGGCTGAAGGCGTCTAGAACAGATCATCACATTGGCCCAGAGATTCACAATGCATCTCACGAGGTTATTGGGCTCTTATTTTATGGACCTTCTTAAAAATAAGATATACATTCTTTTAGCTTCTATAAGACACATATGCCCTGTCATACAGCACCTGCTCTTTCTTAATTTCAATAAAGCTCCCTAGAAAGGAAGTTTTATTGTTCTATTCTGCTTGTCCATTTAAGTTCCCACATTCCCCATCTTCTTCTGAACATGGATTCAGAAGTATCTGAACCTGTGTCTCCCAAATTGCAATTCCTAAGGATCCCCAAAAAGTCCTTTTTACTTTTTCAGTTTCTGAGTTGGACTGATCAACAGAAAGCAGTTGAACTGACAGGACTTGGTGACTGAAAACGAACAATAAGAGAATTGGATGGGCCACTGATGACCTCCATGTTCCTAAGCTGAGTGATGGAAAAAGCGGTGACCTCCTCCACCAAGACATCAAATAAAAGAGGGGCAGAATGCTACCGTTTATTTATTTTTATGCTTTATTTTTTGGAGGAGGCTGGGAGGAAGGATGAAAGGACAAACCTTTGAAGAGAAAGATGTCAAATTCAGTTAATTAAATGCCTAATACACACACATCTAACTGGAGATGCCCATGTGGCACTGGTTGTATGGCTCTGCTGTTGTTGTTAGGTGCCATCCAGTCAGTGTCCGACCCATGGTGACCCTAGGTACAACAGGCAAAATACTACTGTCAGTGTTTCTCTGCTTTTCACAGGGTTTTCAATGGCTGATTTTTTTTATTGGAGTGGGTTACCAGGTCCTCCTCCCAAGCCTACAGCACCTGGTGTTCCCAGGTGGTCTCCCATCCAAGTACTAACGAGGCCTGACCCTGCTTAGCTTCCAAGATGGGACAGGATTGGATGCCACAGTGGTTCGGCTGCAGGCTCTAACATATGGGAAAATGATTAGTCCTGAGATTCTGCTTTGATAATCATATAAAGTGGTGGCATTGAATGCCTGCTCTCCCAGAAATGTCACATAAAGTAGGAAGGAAGGTGAAGGACAGAATTTGAATGCTAACATTTAAGGGTTGAGAAGAAGAGAAGGTAAATGAGGATGGATGGTCCAGAAGGGCACAGTGACACCCAGCATGAGGGACACTGTGGGAGTCAACGAAGAAAACACTGACACTTAATGTTGTTGTGATCAAACAGTTTATAACATCATAAACCCTTCAACAGGGATTTGCTATGCCCCAGTTGTGGGCCACGCATCATGCTAGCCACAGGGAACACAGTTTCCGTCACAGCATGGCTTCCTGCCACACGGAGCTTGCTAGATTTACACTAAGGAGAGGTCCCACGTGACCTTGGCGAGGGCTCTTTCAGTGGAAGTCAATTTCATCGGGTTACTTGGATGGAAGGGGAGGCGAGGAACAGAAAGTTGTTCCTCAACACTCTGCTTTCAGGTAGCCTGGCTGAAGAGACGAGGAGGGGAATGAAGCGACAGTTGGGAGCAATGCAGACAGAGGGTGGACATTTATTTATTTATTTATTTATTTATTTATTTATTTAGTGGTACTGGGGATTGAACCCAAGGCCTCGCACTTGCATGCTTTGCAAGTGTTGGACCACTGAACTGCACCCCTAGCCCATTTTTCTTTTTTACTTTTTTTGAGACAGGGTCTCGCTAAGTTACTCAGATTGCCTCTGGTCTTGAACTTGCGATCCTCCTTCCTCTGCCTCTGGAGCCACTGAGATTACAGACATGCGCCACTGCACCCACCCTGGGTCTTTTATTAAGTAAATTCTTGTTGTGTACTTGGTGTCTAGTTCTACAAGAGACAAGCATCCCCTGTGTGCCCGTCTCTGCCCTCCACCCTTGATGCCATCTTTGTTCTGTGGCAGGCTATGGAAGCCCACTCGAGGAGGCTCACTAATGAGGCCAAGGTCACCAGCAACTATGTGAAAACCTGGAACACAATGGAAAATATTTGAGCAAAAAATTTTTTCAGTTCTCCCAAAAGAGTTCTAATACTTGATTTAACAAGCTGGGAAAAAAATAATAATAAACTAAGGTAAATGGACCATGGATTCTTTTTTAAAGCACAATAAATGAAATATTTAAGGCAAGATGTTTATATGTTGATATCCAGCCCTTTATACCCCCAGACAGCTTCGAAAGGAGCAAAAGGCACGTCATTCATCCGAAAGTAACTCCTCAGGTCTTCACATTTCCTGTGTCTTCACACCCGGCAGCACAGAACAATTCTCAAATTCAAAGTTTATTTCTACCTTCTGGAGACACTGTCCTTGGCAATGGAGAAGGAGAAAAGGTCAGGGCCTTCTGCGCTTACAGGGCTTGCATATAGAGGCAGGCAAACGTCCTTGGATTCTGAGCTATACTTCATATGGCTGTGAGTGGATTGGCCTCTGGTGCCATCCAGGTGTTCTTGAGGAGGTTAGAAATAAGAAACACACCACCCTGCCTGCTCTGAAGGCTCATGGAAAGACTCAAGGTTTTGGAGCTGGAAGGAAGTTGAAACTTGGCTGCATTTTGCTCTGGGAACTAATGACTCACCTAAGAATTTAAAAGGAGTAGTCTCTTTATTGGGGCTGGGATTTAGCTCAGCTGGTAGAGCACTGCGCTGCAGTCTCTGAGGCCCCGAGTTCAATTCCCAGAATGGCAAAAATGGGAGAAGGGCCTGGCAACCCACTCCCTAGGCAATCCCGAAACAGTCAGCCATTGAAAACCCATGAGGGTCGCTATGAGTCGGATACCGACTCGACGGCACCTAACAACAACAACAAGTCTCTTTATTGAAAAGTTAAGAGTTTAACTTTACCTAAACTTAGAATAGAGGTCTGGGATTTAGCTCAGTTGGTAGAGCACCGCTCTGTAGTCTCTGAGGTCCCAGGTTCGATTCCCAGCACTACACACACACACACACACACACACACACACACACACACACACACACACAAAAGAAAAAAAAAACGGGAGAAGGATGTGGCAATACAATCCCAAAACAATCAGCCATTGAAAACCCTATAAGGGTCGCTATGAGTCGGACACGACTCAACAGCTCCTAATAACAAACTTAGAATATTACATTGTAGTTAGACTGCACTTAAATATATTTGCAATGTAATATATATTAATGTAATGTAATACATTATTATACGCCTGCAGCCATACACTGTGGCATCCAACCTCATCAGATCTTGGAAGCTAAGCAGGGTCAGGCCTGGTTAGTACTTGGATGGGAGACCGCTTGGGAACATTAGCTGGTATAGGCTTGGTAGAAGGACCTGGCAACCCGCTCCCAAAAAGCAATCAGCCATTGAAAACCCCACGAATAGCAGAGAAATACTGACAATAGCATTTTGTCTGTTGTACATAGGCTCACTATGAGTTGGTCACCGACTAGACGGCACCTAACAACAACAACAACATCTTATGTATTACATTAATGAGAACTATATTTCTACTAATCTGATGTCTGTTGAATGCACACCAGCAGTGCAGATCGCCCTCCTGGGCTCTGGCCCTGCTGCTCCTGCTCTTCTGGACATGCCAATACAGACGTTCTGTGCGTGCCTCTGATTTTGCACTTCTAGCACGCAGTCCTTCATCTTCCCCCTCAAAGTGCTCCTCCCTGCTGGTGTTGGGGCCACTGCCATCCTCAGCACTCACTCCCAAACCTCAGCAGCATTTTGAGCCCCCATCCTTCCTTGTCCGCTCATCTCTAATCAGGTGCCAAGTCCCCCTGATCTGCCTCTGTGGTAACTTGCTCACGATCGCTCCTCTCCAGCCCCACAGCTGCTGCCTGCGCACTGGCTCTGGCTCTGGTCCTCCCTCTCTTGCCCCTGGGCTGCTCAGAGGAGCCACAGGAGCTTCAGTTTTAGGGCTAACACCTGTCTCTGTCACTTTGTGCCCTGTGGGGTAACATGAGAGACTTTACACAAAACGCCTGCCTGTGTCTGGGCCCTAGCCCGGGTTCAGTTAGCACTTGGTCACTTCCCTTTTGCTGTTCTGTCACCCAGACTCCTTCTTCCCGGACTTACTCTGCTCTTCTCCATCGTTGCTCTGCTGTCAGATTAGTTCTAAAGCAAAATGCATTCCCTCGCCTTCATGCGCAAAGCTTAGGGGCTTCTGTCTGTCAAAGGGAAGGCCACCTCAAAGTCCTAGGCTTTGGAGCTTCCTGCCTGACCCTGCTGCTAGCAAGATTCCTTTTCTCTCTTCTTCCCTCACATGGTCTGTGCTGTGGCCAGGTGAACATCTCACCCTTTTCCATGACACTCTCTGCCCTCCTGTCTCTGACCTTTGCCTGTGCTGAGGAGGAGATGCCTGTGCCGCGGGCTAGCCTTCACCCTGCCTCCTTGTTGTTGTTGTTAGGTGCCATCAAGTCGGTATCTGACTCCTAGCGACCCTTATAGGGTTTTCAATGGCTGACTCTTTCGAGATTGCCTTGGGAGTGGATTGCCAGGTTCTTCTCCCATTTTTGTGATGCTGGGAATTGAACTCGGGGACCTTAGAGACTGCAGCGCAGCACTCTACCAACTGAGCTAAACCTGCCTCATTGGCCCTTCCGAAAGATCCCCTCCCCTGCACCCGACATGGAAATGATGGCTTTCACTTGACTTGTGGCAAATAATAGTATACAGAATGATACATACATGAGTTACCCAATTTGTGACACTCTACAGGGACCGTTTAATTGTCAAAATTATATAATGCTTATATTAAGGAGATGCCATTACTAAATGTATAAATTTGTAGCTTAGCGTATTTGTGGGTTTTGTGGGTGTGGATAGATTAAATAGACAGACACAGAAGATGGATTGATAGAGCCAGATAAAAGCTAGAAAGCAGCTTTCTGTATGGAAATTTCCAGCTTCCTATATAGTAAATTCCTTGCAACTGTACCATTGTGGCATCTGATCCCAGCAGATCTCAGAAGCTAAGCAAAGTCAATCCTGGTTAGGACGTGGATGGGAGACTGCCTGGGAACACCAAGTGCTGTAGGTTTAGGAGAAGGATGTGGCAACCCACTCCCAAAAAACCATCAGCCATTGAAAACCCTATGAATAGCAGAGAAGCACTAACAATAGTGTTTTGCCTATTATACATAGGGTCCCTATGAATCAGATACCGACTCGACGGCACCTAACAACAACAACATATAGTAAATTAGTTTGAGAAATAGAATTCTTTTGCAGATTTTCTCTGGTGAGGTATTAATGTCCAAATGCTATAGGCTGACCAACCATATCCTTTTATGTGAGAAGCATATTGCCTACCCTATTAAAAACCTCATCACGAAAACTGAAAACAACCCAAACTATTTCAACAATTGGGATATGGTTTAATAGTAGATGGCATTATGGGCTATTATGCAGCCATAAAGCTGATGTTTTTTGAGAAATTAAATTATGTTGAAAAAAACAGATCCAAGGTTATATCTTCTATTTGCTTCTGGACATATAATTAAAATGATTATAAACACTAACAATAATAATAATAGGCAAGAAAAAAAATGAAAGAGTATATACCAAAAGGTTAATGAGGGGTGGGGAAAGGATAATGGGTGATTTTTTATATTGCTCTTTATCCTTTTCTGTGGTTTCTAAAGTCCCCACAATAAGCATGTGCTGTTTTTACATCAAAGAAGAAAATAAAAGCATGACTTAACAAACAATATACAAACAAACAAACAAGCAAGCAAATGCCCTTGGGCTTCACAAAGGAATGCAGGGATAGAGGAAGTTCAAACAACTCTTTGCAGCATCACCTAACCAGAAGTTGTCCCTCCTGGAGGCATTGGGTTTGCACAAAGCAAGCTTCCCCATCAGCAGCCACTATGAACCGAGCCCTGTGTGCAGCTGCATGCTAAACACCCCCAAAGGCTCTAGCCATGGGCCAGATGACCTCAGGAGCCCAGGAGAATGATCCACAGACTTGCAGAAGGACACAGCACCTTCTGTGACATCTCTGCTCATGAGTGACAAGGCATACTGGTAGAAGTCTTTAATTAGCTTTTTGAAGCTTAAGACCATGATGCCATTGGGTCCCTAGGCAAGCTTTGAGTTGGCCTCTTTCAAAGATCAGAATAGGTGTGGGAATCTCTGAAAGTAGCATCAGCGTTGGGATTTGGGGAGGGAAAACAGTGTGTTAGGAAATCAGTTTTCTATAGAAAGGGGACAATGGTAAATGCATATGCCCTAAACAATGTACCAGCTATAAAAAAAAATCCTGAATGTCAGACAGATAAATTTCTTTGAACATGGCACCATGCGTGGCACACAAAGCTGTTTAAGTCATTTTCTTGGGTGATTGACATTTTTCATGACATGAAAGATCGTATGACATTCCCATGTTATTGTTTTTGTTGCTGTTGTTGTTAGGTGCCGTGAAGTTGGGTCTGACTCATAGTGATCCTATGTACAACAGAATGAAAAACTCCATGACACTGTGTCATGCCTGGCACTATGTCAGTGCTTCTCTGCTATTGAAAGGGTTTTCAATGGCGGATTGTTTTAGGAGTGGGCTACGGGGTTCTTCTCCCAAGACATTCACATGAAGCACTGTCAAATATGCTTCTTTGTAACTGTATGAAGCTAACCATTCTTTCAGAGACTTAAAGAAGTGCAAAAAACTTCAAATATAGTGATAGTGAAGTGATATTTCACTTCAAATATAGTGATATATAGTGATATATTTAGTGATGTTTACAACTAAACATTGAGAATCTTGCATCCTAGAAGCATCTGGGCATAGACTTGAGCATTGGCTCTTATTTGCTATGTGACCTTGGTCACCTCTAAGCCTCAGTTTGCACATTTGTAAAATGGCACTAATAGCAGCATCTCCCTAAGAATGGAAGCATTAGAGAGTGCTGTCATTTGGATATAGTTCAAGTTTGTTCCCCAGAGTTTTATACACTAGAGGCCTGGTGCACCATGCAGCAGTGGAGGTGAAGAATCTGTAAGAGGTGGGGCCTCGTGGAAGATGGCGTTAGGTCATGGGTGCACTGCTTTCAGAAAGGATTAAAGTTGGTCTCACAGAGCAGATTAGTTCTGGTAAGAATGGGTTGTTATAAAGCGAGTTCAGCTGCCTTGGCTCTCTCTTGCTCCCTGTCTTGCCACGTGATCTCTCCAACTTGTGTTTCTGCCATTATAACGCCATCACCATGAGGCCCTCACCAGAGCGAGCAGATGCGGTGTCATGCTTCTGAACCTATGCAACTGTGAGTAAACAACCTTTTTAAAAAATACACTTTCCAGCAACACAGACCAGATGAAGACCAAAGGGACCGTGTGCGGCACGTTAGGTGCTCCATGAAGGCAAGCTGTTTGGGGAACTGAGCTCTGAATGAGTTCGACTCTCTGCATTCCACTGAATGTTCCACCTCGCTGGAAAAACCCATTTCTTTCCATTCTCTTTTATGAATCTATCCAAATACACTTTAACAAACGGCTGAGATCAAACAAACCCAATATTTCTGAGAATCTAAACACATAGATTGTGAAAGGGTTTTTTTTTTTTTTTGACAGTAAACAGTACAAATTGTGTTGTCAACCAATTGAGGCTGCTGCAGATCTCTTGGGCCCATGATTCATAGGCAGAAGTATAAAACACGATCATGCTACTCTCTGGACTTGTCTCCATTCCAGGGCACAGTAGAGCCAGCTGCTGGACAATTTTATATTTGAATGAGGCTCATACAGAATATACAACTTGGGTCCTATTTTTCACTTGATCCCTATACTCCCAGTCTCTCAATCTGAGAGTGGGACAATGTACCTTGTTTCATAACAATGACAAGATCTATTCAGCACATACCAGGTGTAAAATGGAACATGGTTCTGGACTTTATATTTAACCCACTTCATCATCCTAACAACTTTATGTTTAAGAGACAGCTTGGACAGACGCTCTGTGCAAGGGGGTCACTTCTTACTGAAAAAGGACACGTTGATTCAATCAGATGGTCTTTGGGAATACAGGAATGTGGAGGTGTAGAGAAAGGGCAGGTCACACAACCTCAGCCTGAAAACCAAATAATACTGAGTCACAGTTTCCATATTGTCCAGCCTTGGAAACTCTGGGACCCAGAGGGGCATGCCATTGAGAATGTGGCTTTCGCCTACACTTTATCCCATGGTACCTTTGTATCAAAACTCTGTCACCAATGACAAGGTGAACCTGCCTCCTTCCTGCAACCTAAAGAAACTCATCAACCGAACACATAAGAACAAAGAGACACTTGAGTCCTCAAGTTCAGCAGCTTGCTGCCATTTGCAAGAAAAACATCAACCTTTTAAAATACAACTCAATTAGCACATTTGCTCTGATTGCTTTATTCAGTGCTGAGCACCCTGCCTCCAAAAACGGTCCCAGAAATGTGCTGAGTGAATGGGCAAGCTGTCTGAGTTACAGTTTCACATAGACTATACCAAACATGATGATTTTGTGAACAACCCAATTTATAACCGATTCATTTCTACATTTTAAGAATAAAGGAATGACTTTGAATCAATAACTGGAGATTTCTTTTCTCTTCTCTTTTTCTGTGTGGGGCTTAGGGGTTGAACCAAAGGTCTTGCATATACTTTGCAAGTTCTCTACCATTGGGCTGCACCTCCAGTCCATTTTTTTAAATTTTAATTTGAGACAGGATCTCGCTAAGTTACACAGGCTGCCTCGGACCTCAAACTTGTAATCCTCCTGCCTCAGCCTCTCCAGCCCCTGGTGATCACCATTCTAGTTTTCATCTCTATGAATGTGACTACTCAAATACTTCAAATGAATGCAAGCATACAGCATCGGTTCTTCTGTGTATAGCTTATTTTACTCAGTATGTTTCCATAGTTCATCCATGTTGTGGCACGTGTTAGAATTTCATTCCTTTCCTTTTTTATTTTTTGCAATATGGGAGTTGAACCTAGGGTCTTGCGTTATACAAGCACTTTAGTGCTGAGCTACATCCCCAGTCCTTTCTAAATTTTTATTTTAAGATAGGTTCTCGCTAAGTTACACAGCTGCCTGTGATCCTCCTGCCTCCACACCCTGAGTGGCTGGGATTACAGGTGAGTGCCACCCCATCTGGTTTATCTTCGTCATTTTTAACTAGAGAATTCATTGGTTGTAGGGGCTCACTTTTTATTTTGTGGTACTCAAGGGTTGAACGTGGGGCTTTGTGCACACTTCTTGCAAGTGCTTCTACCACTGAGCCACACCCCCAGGCCATTTTTTACTTTGTATTTTGAGTCAGGGTCTTGCTAAATTCCACAGGCTGCCTCTGGCCTCGAACTTGTCATCCTCCTACCTCTGCCTCCAGTGTCCCTGGGATTACAGGAGTGAGTCACCACGCCAGGCTCGCTTTTAACATGACAGTCACAGCAACAGTGACCATAGATGGTGCAGCATCAGAGTCAGTACCAAAAAAGAAGTCAGAAGGTGGGGGCTTAGGACACATCTCTGAGGATTTTCCAAGTCGCCTCGCCTCTCTGAACCTGCTGTTTCTAGGTTTCTTGGGGCTAGGTACCAGGCCAGAGAGTGGGGGTTTTAAAAAGAAAGAAAGAAAACACCCAAGGACGGTCTCAGGGGAGGTAGAAGAAGTGATCATGAAAGCTGGAGGGGCTGCCCTGACCGGGAAACACACCAGCCAGGGCCTCTGGTTGGTGGAATCTTCGCATCTGCAGTAGTGAAACAGAGCGCCCCCAGGCTGAGCGGCTGGGCACAGCCCCCCACACTGCTGCTCCCAGGAAGGCCTGCCCCACCTAAGCGAAGTGCTTGGCATAGAAATGCCCGTCCCTTTCCACACTGGGGAGAAATGAGGAACTTTCCAGGAAGTATGACATGGGGATGTTGGGATAGAAGACAGACAGCAGGACAGACATGCAGGACCACGGTGGGGACGCAGGTAGCTCACATCCTCCTGGTGGCTGAGCCCAGGACACTGCAAGGACAAAGGGGAAGCCTGAGGGACACCTGTCCCCAGAGCTCTGAAGAAGAGAGAGGCCACAATGCGAACCCCAAGAGAGAAAGGGTGAGTGTGAAAAGAGCTGAGAGCCGCAATCCCACATCGTGGTAATTAACAAAACGGTGATTTGCCAATGAAGGCGCAGCAGGGACGATCGTTGGCTTGATAGAGGAGCCCAGCTTTCCTGATGGAATCTCAAGTGCACGAGCCATGAAATTACTTTGGATAAAAAAGACAAAGACAGTCAGAGAGGACGAGCGCTTGTATTTCTGTACTGGAGGAGTCTTGCTGTTCTCCTTCTTGAAGAAAACAGGCTAATCACAGAGACCAGAGATGAAACAGAAGTAGTCAACCGTATCATCTCTCCCGGGAAAGCAGAGGGTGGGTCACTTAAAATACACTCAGCAGCATTTTTACTTACACTATCCCGTGGAATCCTCATAACAACCTACCACCAATGGACTTCACAGATGAGGAAACACAGAGCACAGAGAGGTGAAGTAATTTTCTCAAGGGCACACAGCAAAGTGAAATCAACATAAACATTCTATCTTCCATCCTGAGGCATGCAATAGCTATTTTAATGAGGTTTTTATGGTGTGCTTATTGCTTTGTTTTGTTTTGTTTTGAGATAGGGTCCCACTATGGAGCCCAGGCTAGACTGAAACTCACTGTGTAACCCCAGCTAGCCTCAAACTTGCAATCCTCCTGCTTCAGCCTCTTGAGTGCTGGGATTCAGATATGCACCATCCTACCTATCCTAATGAGTTTGTTTGTTTGTTTGTTTTTTGAAATGGCTTTCAGATACGCACCATCCTACCTATCCTAATGAGTTTCCTTTTTTTTTTTATTTTTAATGGCCTAACATGAAGTTAGCAAAGGTCCCAAATAAAATGCAGCAGAGAACAGCTTTTCCTCCCCTTTTTTGCTAGTCATCTGGAATGCATTGCCCATTCCTCTCACAGACTCTTTGTCATCTCTCATGGCAGTGACGTGTGGTGGCCTCATTCTAGCTCAGAGTGTTACCAGAGTCTCAGCATCTTTCTCCAGTGCACAGCTGATCTTGCCACTGCAAAGTCTAAAATCCTTCAGTGGCTTCCCACTGCCTTTAGAAGGAAATCCCAGCTCCTCCTGTGATTTTCAGGCCTTTGGTGATGTGGCCACTCTTTGCTCTGCAGCATGCTCTCTTACTGTTGAGTCACCCTGGCCTTCTGATGCACCTGTCATAACAATCATGTCCCTTGATGGAGAATTCCCAAGTCCTCCTGGGCTCTCAGGTCTCAGACTCTCCTACTCTGGAGCCTTTTTGCTGCTGTTCTTTAAGCATAAAAACATCTCTAATTTCTGCCTGGACCTTCAAAACCCACCTAGAGCTTCTCTGCAAAGCTTTTGACTTCTTTCTCTTTCCGACACTGTTATGGTTTGAATGCATCCTGAAGTTCATGTGTTAGAAACTTACTCCTCAATGCAACAGTGTAGTGACTCTGCCTTCATGAATGTACTGTTGTTGTTAGGTGCCATCAAGCCAGTGTCCACCTCATAGCAACCCTACCTACAACAGGCAAAACACTATTGTCAGTGCTTCTCTGCTATTCATAGGGTTTTCAATGGCTGATTGTTTTTTGAGAGTGGGCTGCTGGGTCCTCCTCCTAAGTCTATAGCACCTGGTGTTCCCAGCTGGTCTCCCATCCAAGTACTAACCAGGCCTGACCTTGCTGAGCTCCCCAGATCTGACAGGACCAGATAACCCAGTGTTATGGCTGCAGGCCCATGAATGTATTAGGAAAATAAAAATGGTTATTTCAGGAGTGGGTTCCTTCTTGCAAGTGGGTTTGTACAAAAGTGTGTTCAAGTATCTCTTAGTCTCTCTCATCCATATAATGTATTCTGCATGTTTTCATGCAGCAAGAAGATCTCACCAGATTGTTGCTGTTAGGTACCATCAAGTTGAGTCTGACTCATAGTGACCCTATGTACAACAGAATGAAACACTCTCTGACACTGTGCCATGCCTGGAACTTTGTCAGGGTTTCTCTAGTATTCATAGGGTTTTCGATGGCTGATTGTTTCAGAATTGTTTTGGGAGTGGGCTGCCAGGTCCTTCTCCCATTTTTGCAGTGCTGGGGATTGAACCCAGGGCCTCAGAGCATGCTGAGCAAGCACTCTACTAACTAAACTAAACCTCAGCACTAACAGAATGAAAGAGGCACTATATCTAACAGTGCTTCTCTCTTATCTACAGGATTTTCAATGGCTGATTATTTCAGGAGTGGACTGCCAGGTCCTTCTCTCATTTTTTGTGGTTCTGGAGATTGAACCCAGGGCCTCAGAGCATGCAGAGAAAGCACTCTACCTACTGAGGGACCCTCAATTTTGAACTTTCAGGCTCCATGACTGGGAATCAAAAACTTCTGTTCATTGTAAACTACCAGTTGATGGCATTCTGTCATCGAAGCAAAAATTGACTAAAATACACACCCACCTCTTCTGTAGCTCTTGATACCCTGTATTGTAATGATCTCTAGATTCATTGCCCCTCTGCAGACTCATTCACCCATTCATCCATCCATCCATCCTTCCGTCCATCCATCTACTCATTCATAAATGCAATCTCTGTTGAAGGCAGGTGTAGGGAATCTACAGGGGATAAAGAGGAAGTATATTTGGGATAGAGGCTTATCTAGCCTGCCTGGAGGACTGACATCTATCTTCCGGGTCAAGATGGCTCCCAGTGACTTTGTTCCACATCTGGGTCTTCTTGGTGTCGAGTGAGCCAAGATGGCCCCTGTCCTCTTGGACCCCCTGCCACCTGATTGGTTACTCTCAACCCTCACCCTGCCCCCTGATTGGCCATTAAAGAACATCCCGATTGGCCAGAAAGTGACATCCAGATTCACCCTAAATTAGAATGTCACTCCTAATTGGTTGTGCCCAGTCCCTTGCACAGCCATATGATTGATTTCCACAACTGCCATCTTGAGGCAGTTACCCGAAGACCCAAAGTATACAGCACATAAGGACAGTGCACAGGGCACTCCAGATGTTCTGCCACTCCACTGCAGATGGGCACACCATTGCCAGATCAAGAGAGAAGACTGTCTGCTATCAGAGAGGCCACCCTATCACCACACCAAGATAGAGATCAGTGGAGACCACCATTGTGGAAAGCAACCCTCAGGGCTGTGTAACACCTAAGAGCTGTGTAACACTTTGAGTTGCAGCACTTTTAAGTGCTGTACAATAAAGGGCTGTGCTTTCAAGAGGCATCCCAGAGCAGCCCTTGACTCTATCACACTTGCCAGTCCCCTGGTGTAGGGGCCTGATCCTGGTCAGAGAAGAAGAGCTAGCCTGGTCCTGGCCGTGGGCAGGGGTGACCCACAGGCAGGAGTCACAACCACCCATGATTAGATTGCTGTGTGTGTTTCCTGCCTCTGACATAGTGGCTCTAAGTGTGGTCCCAGGCATCATTATGGCTACCGTAGGAACTCATTAGAAATGTGAATTCTCAGGCCCTACTCCAAAACTACTGAATGTGAAATATGGGGTAGGACCTCTGTTTTAAAAGTCTCTCCAGTGCAAGAAGCACTGCTCTAACACAATGCTTGGTATGTCATATTCAATAAATGTGGAATGAAGGCACTCATGGTCACCACTAGACCCCAGCTACCTGGAACCCCTGGAGACCTGCTGGGGATCTGTCCTCCCGAGGTGGGGGGGTTGACCAGACTTTCTTGGATTAGTCCCCCATTGTGTCCAGAGAACCTTGGCTCACCCTCTTTTCAATTCTATTTTAGTCCTGGTGCTTCTGAAAATTAGTTGGGTTACTGGGGAACTAGTCAAGTCAGTGAATCTTTGGATCATACGGCCCTTTGAAAATCTAGTGAAATGTGGGGTCAGAAAACTCAGGTAAGAGGCCCAATCCCGGCTCTTAGTGGGTGATGTGTGTGTGGAGGAGAGAGGCCTCTCTTGTCTGCTACTTCTCTTCTGAAAAAAGAGACTTGCAGCTATAGTTTGGATTTCGCAGGTGCCCCAAAGGACCATGTATTGAAGTCCCCAGCATGGCACTACTGGGAGGCAGTGGAACCTTAAAGAGTCCACGTCTAGTGGGAAGTCTTCAGAGCATCGGAGGCATGCATTCAAGGGGTCTGTGGCACCCTGGGTTTCTCTCTGTTATTTTCACTCGCTGCCTGGGGCGGAGCATTTTTGCTCCACCATATTCTCTTGCCATGGTGCACTACCACAGGCCCAAAGCAACAGGACCAACCAACCATGGACTGAAATCTCTAAAACCGTGAGGCAAAATAAATCTTTCTTCTTTGTAAGTTGATTATCTCAGGTATTAGAGTAACAGACAGCTGAACAACACACTTGCCAATCTCATGGGCTTAGATAATAAAGTGACCCATGTGAACGTACTTCTTCAACTTCAAAGCACTGTTTAATGTTAGTTACCACCAACAAAATGAAATATGCTGTCCGGGAATGGTGGTGCCTGCCTATAATCCATCGGGAGGCAGAGGCAGAAGGATTGCAAGTTTGAGACCAGAGGCAGTCTGTGTAATTTAGTGAAACCCTGTCTCAAATAGTAAGAAAATGGTCTGGGGGTGCAGCTCAGTGGTACAGCACTTGCAAAGCATGCAAGCATGAGGCCCTGGGTTCAACCCTCAGTACTGAAAAAAAAAAAAAAAAGATATGCTGGGCTAAGAGAACTAAAATGTTTTGGCTCCAACATGAAAGGATTCTGTGAAATCCAGATAAACTCCAAACACAGTAAGTAGATGCTCTCCTCATAAATAGAGAGTGGTGGGTCATGACGCAGTGCAAGCATGAGATTGGGTTCTAACAAGCTCTGATTCCTCCATGTGACATAGGAATGTGATTTTCCCTCTGTACTGAAGTTTGCATATCTGTAAAATGGGACATGACTACCACCCACCTCCCAGGGTTCTTTGAATATAGGTAAGATACTCAAAATACATCACAAGCATTAGTAAACACTGGGAACCATTGCTGATAGGGCATTATTGCTATTATTAATGATTCTATTTCCATTCCTGAGGGGAAAAGCACAAAATAAGAGATCACCTACCTGGTGGTAAATCATCTACAAAGAATAATCTTAGTAAATGTACTCTTCTGGTTATGTGACACCTGACTGTATACATTTTTGCAATCTAGACTATGGACTACTGTGCCTTTGGCTTGGTTTTATTTGGTTGGTTCAGACATCACATAAAGCAGCCTTTCAAAACTTTAAACATCAAGCCCATGATGCTAAACAGCATGGAAGCATCCAAGAGCTGAGGGGAGGGGTCAGCAAACTTTTTGTAAAGGGCCAGACAGTGAATATTTTAGGCTTTGCAGGCCGTATAGTCTCTGTTACTAAACTCTGCCACCATAGCACAAAAGCACCATAGGTGGTTTGTAAACCAGTAGGTGTGCTTGTATTTGGCCCATGTGTGGCTGTCATGTGCTGACCTCCGACTTAGAGAATGAAGGAATGACAGATGGTAGAATCATGGTCCCTCTTTCCCCAGCCTCATTCAACACAATTCTTTTTCCTTTTTTCTAAATCATTATAAAGAAATTGTCTATCGCCGGGCGCGGTAGCGCACGCCTGTAATCCCAGCGGTTTGGGAGGCGGAGGCAGGAGGATCGCAAGTTCGAGACCAGAGGCAGTCTGTGTAATTTAGTGAGACCCTGTCTCAAAAAGTAAAAAAAAAAAAAAACATAGGCTGAGGATGCAGCTCAGTGGTCTAGCACTTGCAAAGTATGCAAGCGCAAGGCCCTGGATTCAATCCCCAGTACTGAAAAAAAAAAAAAAGAAAGAAAGAAATTGGCTATCAACTCTATTTCATCTCTAGCTCATGAATCCTGGGGGTGTGAATTCTAGAAATATGTGAATTATAAGAAAACCTCACTTTGACTTTAGAAGTTGAGTAATGTGGTATCGGTTATAGGATTACTACCTTAATACCATATAGTGTTTGAAGGTCTAGTACTATAGAACTCAACTAGTTCCTTGTCTGACTACACAAACTAGATTTTTCTCCTCCTAATTGTAGCATGGTGCATTTTGTTAAGTAGAATTTTAAGCATACTACACACATCTCTACTAATCTCTGTGTTTCTCGGAGTTAAAATTTTGGAAACATGGTCCTTTTGACACAGCATATATGTGTAAGAACATCCGTACCATGATAAATAATCTTCACAAACTTAGGTACTGCTCTCCAAGTGATGTGGGGTTGAATTAGTAGTTGTTTTGTTCTGTTTGACATCTTTAGGATTCCTGAGTGGCACATAGAGTTCCCATTTTCATGTCCAACTCTGGAACAAGCTGGGAGAGGGGATTAGGGGTTTGGTAAAGTGCAGGATCCAGATGGAAGGCAAGGATAATGTATAAAGAGAGATAGGAACATTCTGACACCTTAGAGCAGTGGCTTCACGGGATACAGGATGGAAAAGAGACCCGAATGTAGGATATGGAAGTCAGAGACCTTTCTGAGAAAGGAAGGAAAAGAAATAACCCCTATGCATTGCCAGGAAGCCAGACAAATCAGATTTCGGAGGTACTGCTCAGGGCTTCTGACACTCTAGTACATTGTGTAGCATTTAACATACAATGTGTAGTGAACAGATGTGAGCTGGAAAATGACAGGGTGGAGAGAGGTGGGTGGCAATTTTATCTGCCATTTGAACCTGAATGGCCCATTTTTAGGAAAACAGATAAAAAAAACAATAAATAATGCAGCACACCTCCTCTGCACCCTGTGGCAATGGGCTCCCATTTTAATGAGGATTGAATGCAACATAAACATTTTGATGCCCTGACACATCCATTAAAATGGAAATTTCTCTGTAGAGCCTGTCACAGTGGCTTCTCAACATCAGGAAGCCCCATCTTCATTCCAAAGAGACCCAGAGGTTTCCATGGCAGCATGAGAAGGAGCCCTGCAGCATTATCATGGCTCATGTTTCCTCCTTAGGTTAAACCTTCTCCTCTCTGAAAGGTGGCATGGCCACCCTTGCCCCTGGGCAGCAGGGCAGGTGCACGACCTGATAAAATCACCTTTATTAAATTAGTTAATTAGTTAATTAGTTAATTTTAATTAAATTAGTTAATTTGAGCCTTGTAGGCTGGGTTTTAGATGAGGAGTGATGGTGGTTGTTTCATTCTAAAGTTGGAAAACCAACCTCCTGGTCAAAGTCAGAGAAGGGTCAAGGTCAAGATCATGGTGAGTGGTACAGACAGGTCGAAGCCTTGTCTCTGGACTTCAGGGAAGCCCCCCAGCATGGTGGGGTCCCCTAGTCTGACCCAGAGACATGTGGTTTATGGTGCTGCCCTACCCAGGCCCAGCCCTTGGTATGGACAGCAGGTGGCCACCTGTCCCCAGGGAGATGGCATGAGGCCCTTAAAGGCCCAGTAGCCCAACCAGCACCAATTGGTCAGAGGAATTGCATATCCCATGTCCAGATTCCCCCTGTTGGGTTAGGACTTGAGGCCTGTAGATCTGCTTGGGGCTCAGTGCCCCAGTGGACTGGGGAAAGTCATAGAAATAAGTCAGTTTCTACTATGAGGACTCTACAGAGAAGAAACCATGGGAAAATATGTGCTGATGTAGCCGGGGAAAAGAGGAAGGACTGGGAAAGGCTCAATGCAGAAGCCCTGGGTGCACACCTGCCACAGGGAAGGTAAGAAGGGGAACTTCACCTGAAGCCAGGACCCACAGTGCTGGATGCTGGACAGAGGGGTGTTCAGAGACATGGGCCCAGCAGAGGACAAGATACCAGTAAGCCTGGGTCCTGTCCTGGCCATGTGACAGACCTGCCATACAACCTCCATAAAGGCAAGAAATTTCTCTGATGGTACATGGTATATGGGTATAATGGGCTGAATTGTGTCCCCCAAAAAGCTATGCCCAAGTCCTACTCCCCAGTACCTGTGAAGGTGGTTTTATTTGGAAATAGAGGCTGTGTTGATACTATTAAGCGCAGATGTGTGTAGGTGGGGGAATCTCAAGAGGACGCCATCTTGGATTTAGGGTGGGCCCTAAAATCCAATGACTGTCCACAGAGGAGAAAAGAGAGGAAAATTTGAGACTCAGAGGTCCAGAGAAGAAGATCATGTGAAGATGAGACACAGATTGGAGAGATACAGCCACTGATTAAGGAATGCTGAGCTACCAGAAGCTGGAAGAAGGAAAGCACCTCCCGTGGAGCCTTTGGCAAGCCCATGACTTTGCTGACACCTTGCTTGGGCTTCTGGTCTCTAGACCCACGGGAAAATAAACTACTGGGTTAAGCCACCTCCTTTGTGGAAATTATTACAGCCACCCTAGGAAGTAATACAATGGGGAAAAGCTCTTATCCTGCTAACCTCCCAGGGTGGTCATAAGCTCAAACAGCATATTACACATGAACACTCTTCATAAACTGCAAAGGACAAAGGAATGAAGGGATCTGTTCTCTGGGAGATGTTCTGGTCCCTCTGGAGAAAGTCCTATCTGTAGTAACTGCTAACAACTGTTCCCTTCCTCGGGGACCCAGAGATGTCAGAATGAGAGACTTTCTGCAGTGAAGGACAAGCTAATAGTGAACTAGGTCCCAGGCATTGAGCTAAGCATCGGATATAAAGTGGATCCCATCACTTAGTAATTTCACAACAGGTTCCATTATTAGTCCCATTCTACAAGTGAGAAAACAGAAATTGAGGACCTTGTCCAAGATCACACTTAGCAAATGACAGAGGTGATATTTCAACCAGGAAGGTATGAGCATTTTGCAGGACAGTAAGATTCTCACCAGACGCCATCCATAGGGCTGGGCACCTCAGAATGGGCAGCTGAAATCTCTGACACTAAGTTCCACAATGCCCCTCTACAATGTGCTCAGCACTGGAAAAGGCATGTGACAAATTATCAGATTAAATCATAGCAGCCCTAATGGGTCCCTTTACAGAAAAGAAACTGCAGCTCAATAAGGGTAAAATTGACTTCCAGGATCACATGGCAGGATCCAGCTAGGTTTCTTTGACACCAAACCGTTGCTCTTTACATCACATGCAGGGCCATGTACACCATAGTCAGTGCCCTGTCACCTCCCTAGGGAGCCCTAAGAAGACCACAGGCAGAAACAGCTTTGCCACAGTATCTTGCTTCAGATTAACAGACACATGGGTTTCTCTCTAGGGTCTCTGTGACCCCCAAAGTTAATCTTTCAAATAGCCAAAAACTTACAGTAAATGAAAATGTATACCAGCTACACAGAAGAGAATGACAACGCCCCCGGTTTGGGGTTGGGGTTGCATGATTACAGAGAACAGCATTCTGGCAGAGTTCCACCAAGGGTGGTGGGCTCCTCTTTACAGGGCTAAATGCAAAATGAAGGAAAACCAAGTATGCTCGTTTCTCTAGTCTCTTCTTCTTCCTGCTTCACATCCAGAGCCCTCTGCAGATTTCTAGTTGCTGTCAGCACACAGGCCTTGGGGAGCTCTGCTGCCTCAGGCTCACCTTGGCATGGCTAAGTGCCTGTAATAACAGGCTGGTTGGAGCTCAGATAATTACAGAGCCAACCAGCTAAGGTTGTGACATTTGTCTCCCATAGTCCATTAGTCTAGCTCACTCCACATCTGTCCACCTGTCTCCAGGCAACTGTTTAGATATTGACTTGCCTCCCCACTTCCACTGCTCCTCTCTTCCACACGCTCATTTGTGTCTTTGCTCTGAGCACCAACACGCTTGATCTTAGAGGGCTGGCAGTGTGGCACTCTGAGGCACACCCTCTGAACCCCTAGAGAGTGCAGTATTTGATGGCTGCCAACATGACAAATGAAAAGTCAGTGGAATGACAGGCATGAGCAGGAAGGAGGGAAGGATCATGGAAGAAATCCGATTCTCTTCTCTGCAGAGCATGCAAAAAGAGAGCCTCCACCTTCGCAGGGAGACAGGGAGACACCCACGTCCCAGACAAGGGGAAAACAAGGTTAGCACACCCCCCAGGCTTTAAGGAGCTTCCTCAAGAAGGCTTTGTGCTCTCTCTTTGCATGGAGTGGATTTTCCTCCCCCAGAACTTCAATAATAGCTATTGTCTTCATGCTCCTCCTTTTAATCTTTCCTTATAGTAGTACTTACTGTCATGGCGGCCCTTGGAAGGCAGGACTGGCCCTCACCTTTCCTTGTGACTCCAGCATACAGTGGGATACCTTATATGGTGAGGTGCTTAATAAGTTGATACTAATGAAAAAAATCTGTAAGGTCATCCTTCCTGATGTTTGAAAATTTGTTCAATATTTGGAAATGGAGCCCAGGGGTTATCATGGGTCCTTTTACTGTGGTGTTGAGAAGTGTTTGCCAGGAGTTAGCTAATTCTTTAGGCGTGTGTGCTTGGGTTTGATTTGCTATTTATCATTGATGAGGATATTTACAACCTCTCAGGGTAAATGTTAACTTTCAGAAACCTGATGGCGAAGTAAATGATTGTGTCCAATAGGCGGGCAAACGTATGCTCCTGTAGAAAGGCAGGTGGTTTCTGCCCTCTGGAAAACAACACCAGTGTTCACAAGTTATTGCCCTGTAGTACATCATATCTTACCTAGGCATCTTAGTCTAACACATTTTAAGTGTTTTTCCCTGTGGAATATATAAACGCCTGTCTTTCAACAGTCTTTGATTTCACTTCACCATCTTACCAACTCCCTCATTAATGAATGAGTTGAATACATTTTGAGACACACTAATCCTATTTTGTTATGAGAATCATGCTTTGAACTTTTTGAAAATTCTTCTTTGACACTGGATAGAATTAGGAGAGGGAGACTCCCAATTAATAGTGACCCTAGAGAATCAGTTGTCCCTTGAGACTTGGCTCTTGGCAGCAGCTCTCAATTTGGTTCCTTGCAATAGTGCTTCCAAGACAGACTTTCAGGAGTAGGAGTCCTCAGACCTTTGCAGAAGGTTTCAGAGAATGAAAGAGAAGAAAAATTAGAATACTAGTACAACTGGTCCCTCTGACGGCAGAGCGGGACAGGTCAGATGGTGTGCCCTTACACACTTCCTGTTTCTGGTGTACCCCTCCAGGGACTTCCCACACTTACAATACTTTGCTGCTCACCATTCATAACTCCAGGTCTAGCTCAAAGGCTACTTTCTCCTGAAGCTCCCCTTGGTCACCTCCACCCTCCAGGAAAGGCAGGCTGCTGGCTTCTTCCCATGGAGGCCCTTACTCTACAAGAGAACTTGAACACCTTTTCTCAAAATTGCAGGAAAGACTTGACTCCAACGTAAGGCTTCCAGTTGCCTTAAATAAGAGTATGGGTAAAAGACATTATTCTGAGAAAGGGCGGTGTATTCCCAGTCTCAAACAAAAAGGAGATGGGAGGTTCTAGGAAAGATGAACCAATCTTGAAGAAAGAAGGGAAAACTGATCCAAGCTAAAAGGACATGTCTATCCCAGGACCTAAGCTGAAGCAACAGGAGAAGGTACAAAAATGCAGGAATGTGAGTGAGAGTAAGCCAGGGGTTGAGGAGCTCTCGGAGCTCAGGGAGGAGTGAAGTGAAGACAGGAGTGGGAGGGGATACAGAAACTTCTCTGTGGTTCTGAACTTCAGTCTTCCTTTGGATACATCTTAGTTTTTGTCACCTAGTAAATAGATGACAAGACTAACAACAACAGTGAACAGATACAGGAAAGATAAACACAATCGGTATGCTCTACCAGGCTTGGTCTGAAGCATTAGAATCCTATCAGATCAGCGCGAACTGCTACAAGAAGGATGCCTGCTGTGTGTGAATGTGACTCAGCCCCTGCAGTGCCATGTCATCCTCTGCACCCAGACTAGTTGCTTCCATTGACCATGAGCTCCTTGGAATCAGACACCAGCTTCCACTCTGCATTGTGTTCCTGGGACCCCACAGAGAGTTCGACATGTCAGAGACTCAATGTTTTTAAAGTTCCTAAAAGTATATTTTTGTTGGCCACTAAGTTTTCTTTTCAAATGAGAATACTTGTACACTTATTTTTCAATATAACAAGGAAGGAAGAAGCAATGAAAATCCCAAGACCCCAATTAAGACGTAACTTGACAAAGGAAGGTGTGCCCCTCCTGCCACGGTGCACACCTGTAACGCTAGTGACTGGAGAGGTAGGCAGGAGGATCAGTAATTTGAGACCAGGTGCAGCCTATGCAATTTGACAACCTTGTTTCAAAAATGTTTTAAATGTTTTAAAAAATGGCTAAGGGTGCAGTTCACTGGTAGAGTGCATGCACAAGGCGTTGGGTTCAAGCCCCCAGCATGGAAAAAAATAAAAGGAAAGGAAAGGATAGGAAAGGACAGTAGAAAGTCACTGGGGACAGTGAAAGAAGAGGATCTGGAGGATCCATATGGCTGCAGACATGCCTGAATGACTTAGCAGTCTGTAAAGCATCTGGTTCTACCTTTAAGGTAGTTCAACATCAAGCAAAGAAGGCTAATGAATCAACACCTATGACCATCTCCCAAGAAATGCCAGAGACTCACTCCTACAAAATGGGATGAAACTAGTCACCAGGAAGAAGCCCAAGGACATCTAGCAAACTTAGTTAAGGACAAGTCGCCCTCCTTCCTGAGACATTTGTAAGTATAGGGAACATCTCATTACTATAAACTCCAAACTAGCACAACTCTTCCATGGTGCAAGGATGTTGTGGACAGAGCACTGGATTGGGGTCAGAGGGCTCCGTAGTTATGCTTCTGCCCTGACTACCTATCAGCTGGGACATTCAAATGGGATTCTACCACACCCCATGTCTCCCACCACCTTCCCCAACAGGCTCATTCTTGGCCACGCCCAAGTCAGGGACAAACAGAGGTACAGGGGTATCAACACATGGCTGCAGCCAAATCCCAGGAATAAGAAGCAGGGCCTTTCTGCCTCCTGCACAGACTTTGAGAGAGAGGCAAAGCCCAAGACAGTATGGCAGCACGCAGGCGCCTAAAAATGAAAACCAAGATGGCGGGAGGGAAGTCAGGAGGAGATAAATCTAGTTGGAATTTGCATTGATGTGAAACCTTTCCAAAATTAAAAAGAACGCCAAAGGAGACAAACAGGTGCTGAATTCGTGCTGCCTGCACATTCAGTGCACTGATTGCAGCTTGATGCTTTCTAATTCGGGCCGCCTGTAGATGGGGTGCCTCCCCACTGATGAGCATGCCCTTTGGGCAGTTCTCCCCTTCACCCCTCCCCTCGAAATGTACAAAGATCTTCGACAATGACAATCAGTAAGCGCCCTGTCCTGCCCCTGTCATGATCTCAGGGAAGTAGCTCCCCTTTCGGGTCTCAGATTCCTCACCGGTAGATTGCGAAGGTTGGGCAGCAGCCACCTGGCATCGCAGCCAGTGCTGGAAGCTCCCACCAGAGGCCGTTAGAACCCAGCTCAGCGGAGCTTTCTGTAGGACTTCCTGCAGCTTGCAGAAAGCCCAGGATTCTCCATCAAACCATTCCAGCAAATCGTACTCTCTGCTCCCTAATAGTCTAATTTGCCTCCCACGTGCTCTTGCAGATGGCCCAGTGAAAAGACCATACTGGTAACTGAGGCTCCAAGCCCTGGAGACAAGAGAAATCCCACTGTTGCAGGGAACAGGCTGGGGAAAGACAGAGGCGGGAGGGAAGATGAGGAGGAGGATGGGCTGCTCAGTACTGGGCTGTTTCCCAGGCTCTAAGGTGTATGGTCTGGGTTCCAGCTGCCACCTGAGCTGGGCCACAAAACCAAGAGGCCCTTCATCCACAATGTTGTTGGATAGCAAAGGTTTTTCAAAAGCTCTGGGCAGGAAGAAGCCTCTTTCTTTCCAAACCAGGCATCCAGAACTTAAGTTTACCTTCTGGTGAGACCCTTGAGTGTAGCTACAAAGTTCTAGGCTATGCAAGTGAAACACAGGTTTCAAATATCCTCAAGTTGGCCTTTGGTACCACCCTTAGCCCTGGTCAAAACCTCCTTACTGAATATCAATGTGTTATAAGGTCCTGCTGTACACCCTGTGGCACCTGCTCCCACCTTGCCTTAATGACTTCTCACTGACCATCCTCACCCCTACAATCTCCAGACCCTGGAAATGAGCCTGACTCAGACCCTAATATAGCCAAGCAAGGGCCCTTCCCATTCCCCCGGCCCCCAGATGCCAAAGCTAATATCATGGCTCTAGCCTTCCTCTGAGTTCCCCGCCTGCCCATAGCTATTGATGCCAGGCCATGGGCTGTGGGGCAGCATGTGGGCAAGACATTCACTTCTGTCCCTGATTGGGCATGAGAGAGGTATTCCCATCATTGAGCATTAGAAAGAGGAATATAACTTCCCATGGGAGTACTTCTAATGATGATTAAATTCTGTTTTATTCAATATGTTGTTGTGGGTGGTGTTAGGTGCCATTGAGTCGGTATCTGACTCATAGCAACCCTATGTGCAACAGACAAAACACTATTGTTAGTGCTTCTCTGCCATTCATAGAGTTTTCAATGGCTGATTGATTTTGGGGAGTGGGTTGCCAGGTCCTTTTCCCAATTATTCTATATAAAGAAATAAGTCTTTAGGTGAGAAAATGAGAGGTAGTAACTAAATGACTTGCTCACAGTCACATAGGCAGCTAATGACAGAGCTGAAGCCTGGGCCAGGGATCCTAACTCCCAGCTCAGTTACAGATGGGCTGAATGGGCTTTTACTTACTGGCTTAGGAAGCTTCCTACTATTTATAGCACAGTGCCTGTCAGAAAATGTGCTCTGAGTTCCAAATCACAATACTACAGAGACATTCTGGAACCTGGCTCATTCTGAGCTGGAGACTAGTAGTTCTGTATACTGTCAGTCAGTTTGAGGAGCTGCTGGAAGAGTGGGACTCCAGGAAGTGACATTATTCCTCCAATGAGTTGACAACAGAGGGGCAATCATAGTACAGCTGTCCCTGGACTGTGATATTAAAGGAAGTCCAGGAATTACTGGGGAGAAGAACCTTTTCTCATCTTCCAAGGCCACGTTTAGCTAGATTGGTGTCTCTCACTGCCCTATTTTTTGAGGCAAGAAGCTAAATGCAACAGTTAAATGCTATGATTTCTTTTTTCACATTACATATTTTTGACCAAAGCAAAAATTTCTAAAGGTACCATGTGACATCAGAAGTTGCCACTGCATCTACTGGATAAAAATTGCATGACACAACGATAACACTATGATTTTGAAGAGAAAATTCCACAAGCTCATTACTTCAAGCACCAGTTGAGGCTTCTCTTCTTTCCCACCCTCAACCTTCAATGAAGAAAGCTGACACCACAGTGCTGTGGGGGTGATGGCGGGAGCAATGGCGACGCTGTGCCCACTTCTTGTTTCCCCTACTCAACATGTTCGTGGGACAGAAAAATATGTTCAGCTTGATGACACCTTGTCTTCGTGGCTCTCTCTTTCTCTTCTAAATAACAATAATCACAAATGTCTTAGAGAGTTATTGTCCCCCTGCGAAACTGATGGAGAGACTTCCATATCACCTACACTGCAGTGACTATTGAAGTGGGTCATCCCTGGCCCACCATCACTTGGGCTCTCATTTTCACTTTGTCATCGTGACCTTTTCTATAATCTTTCTCTTGGCATCCTGTGGACTTTTAATAGACTGCTAAATGGCCACTGCCTGCAGCTGTAGCCCTGTGGCATCCGATCCCGTCAGATATCGGAAGCTAAGCAGGGTCGGGCCTGGTTAGTACCTGGGTGGGAGACCGCCTGGGAACACCAGAAGCTGTGGGCTTGGGAGAAGGACCTGGCAACCCCCTCTCAAAAATCAATCTGCCATTGAAAACCCTATGAACGGCAGAGAAGCACTGACAATAGTGTTTCCCCTGTTGTACAGAGGGTCGCTGTGAGTCGGATACCGACTCCACGGCACCTAACAACAACAACAACAAATGGCCACTACGCTGACTCTATGTTCAAAAAAAAATATTTTGTTCCCTGAACCGTCTCCCACTTTTCTATAAAGTCACATCTGGAGTGGCCTCTTGCCTGTGAACAGGTGTGGTTATTAGGAAGGGGTGGGGAAAGGTGGTGGCTGCTGAGTGTTGGCTCAACCTTTTCTAGTCCTCGTGCATCAGTTTGTCTTTTGCAGGCTCTGTTTTCTTTCTGCTGCATGAGAGGCCTGGAGCAGTTGAGCTCTGACGTTCACTGAGGCCCTCAAGACCTCTGAGGCTATCAGGCAGCAGGATCGGGGATTCCTGGAAGCGAGAGCCGCGGAAGAGAAAGAGATGCCTTCCGGAAACAGGCTGGAGAGGGGCAGCTAGGGTGAGTGCTTGTGACAGAAAACTGGTAGAGCACTTCCTTCTTTTGACCTTTGGACATAGATTCTTTCTCCTCTTCCTTTGGAGTGTAGGCAGCAACCTCATGGGAGAAGGGATTGACCAAGAAGATTGGGAGCAACTGAAGATGACGAAGAGGTGAGGCATTTGGGTTTGACAATACCACTCTTTCCCTGGTGTGGTGACACACTTCTCCTACCACGGATGCCCCTCACGCTTCACTGCCCGTCTCTGGGGGAGCACCAGGAACTGACAGACCTCCACACCTCTCCCATCCTGTCTCCCAGGGCATGGCCAGCTGCACAGCCAGGAGGTTCTCTGCTGCTCCGCCATGATTAGAAGGATGAAGATAATTCTATTACCAGTAATAGTATGTTGTAAACATTCCATCTCCACCTGTTAATTAGTGCCGCCCCCTCCCCTCTTCTCCTGAATGTGAAGCAACACTGCGTAATCATGGCATTTTGTGGGCGATGCTGTTTATCATGTGTGGTATTTTGGTGGTTTGTGTGGGAGAAAGGAATAATTATAGCTCTCTGGTTCCAACCCGTTCCCAACCCCCAGCCCCGTCCTCTCTCCCATTCCCCTGGTATAGAAAGGCACACAAGGATGAATAAGCAGAGTATCTAGTGCTGATTTGCTAAGGGAGAGTAGGGCACTGCGAGGGAATACCGACCCAGCTATGGGGGCTCGGCGCTGGCACCATCATGATCTGCAGAGAGGCCCTCGAGAGACAGCAAAGGCCACTGAGCATCACCTCCCATGTCCTAAGAAGGGAGTAGCAAGCCAGATATGCTCCTGTTCTGACCTAGTTGTTGTTGGGTGCTGTTGAGTCGGATCTGACTCACAGCAACACTATGTACAACAGAAGGAAACGCTATCCAACACTGTGCCATGCACACGATCTTTTTATGTTTGAGACTATTGTGTAGCCACTGTGTTTCTTCTCATTTGGGGTCATGCCACATCAGTAATGGAGATCCCAGGGGCTTTAATCCATTCCCATCATTAAGGTTGATTCTACTTTGATCAGGTAACTCTTCCCCAGTTGGTTTTTGAATGCCTTCCAGCGTGGAGGGATCATTTTTTGGCACTATGTTTGACAGTGTTTCTCTGCTATTCATATGGTTTTCAATGGCTGATTGTTTTGGGAGTGGGAAGCCAGGTCCTTCTCCCTAGTCTCTCTTAGTCTGAAAGATCAGCAGAAACCTGTCGAGCATGGGTGGCCTTGCTGGTATCTGAGATATTGGTGGCATAGTTTTTAGCATCGCAGCAACATGCAAGCCTCCATAGGATGACAAGATGACAAGATGACAGGCACATGGGGGCTGATATAGTTAAGATCAGCAAATGACCATGGCCATGGGATGCAGGAGTAAGGCAGATACACTCAGTGACCCCTAGGCAGGGACTGGGGGCTAGCGGAGAGTTTTGAGAGAATGAAAAGTCAAAAGCATCACAGGTGGGGAGCCTATATTTAAAACATGGGACAAGAACTTTAAAATAGGCCAGACCCTAGAAGAAATTCACAGCCTAGAGGCAAAGGAGGATTTGGGGTGAGACACGGCTGAGGAGAAAATAGATGCATTTATATAAAAAGAATTGTTTATGTCATCCCTCTCATCTATATCTTAGTAGAATCTGAGAATATGCAAACTAACCATGGCATAGATGCAAAATGGAAAGTGACCAAACTTGCTGAAAATACCATAGATCTACATTAGCGCTGGTGTAGGTGGAAGGTAACGTCTACATCAGGCCCTGTGTCCTTGGGACAGAGGTTCTGTATGGCTTATTATTTTACACAGAGGCCATAATTTGGCTGGTGTTATCATACCTGGGGGAGGGTAAGGAATTTTATAATTTCCAATCCCCTGGGAAAAAAATCCTTGAAGTTAGTTAGGTATTATTATCTCAGTTCTATTGTTCACAAAGCTGAGGCTCAGAAAAATGTAGATTTCTTGTCTAAGGCCACACAGCCAGTAAGTGGCAGGGCTGGGCTTCAAATGATATCCAACTCCTGAGTCACCCCATGGGCCGCCTCACAAGAGTGACAGAAGGGCCTCTGCTTTATTTTAGGCTTCCAGGGCTAGGAGGTGGGGAGGTACCATCAGAAACAAACCTTGCAGGCCCAAGCCTCCATTCCTGCTATCAGACCACATCTCCATGGCCATCCGAAAGCTCTGAAGTGCGCTGAGGCCAGCGAAAGTCAGGTGTGGCCCAGCCCTCCACAGACTGCTGCCTTTTCCCCAGTCTTTCCAGAGTCTCCTGTGAGGCATAGGTTGCTACTGCGATTGTTAGAGGGAACATCTTTGCCCAAATCGTGTGCCATCAATCTCAAAGCAACACCCGCCCCTAATCCAGCTACTAGTCAAGAAGAGGTTAGGTGACAGAGCTTGCCAATGATTTACTGAGACAAAAATAGGTGTTTACCTCCAAAGTATCTGTTCTTTTGAAAGGAATTGTTGTCATTGGGCACACATCTTTAATCTCAGTAACTCAGAAGGCAGAGGCAGGAGGATTGAAGTTTGATGCCAGAGCCAGCCTGAATAACTGAGTGAGATCCCTCTCAAAATACAAAATATAAAATGGGCTAGGGGTATGGCTCAGTGGTTGAGTGCTTTCAAAAACTATGTGGAAGGCCCCAGGTTCAACTCCCCAGTACTACCACCAAAAAGAAAGAAAGAAAGAGAGAGAGAGAGAGAGAGAGAGAGAGAGAGAGAGAGAGAGAGAGAGAAGGAGGGAGGGAGGGAAAAAAGAGAAGAGAGGAGAGAAAAGAAAAGAAACAAAGAAAGAAAGAAATTGCCGTTGTATGCCATGGAGTCAGATCTGACTCATAGCAATCCTCTGTACAACAGAGTGAAATACTACCCAACACTGTGCCATGATCTTTTTATGTTTGAGCCCAATGTTGCAGTCACTATGTTTCTTCTCATTTTGAGTTGTGCTACAATAGCAAATGGAGGTCCCGGGGGATTTACTCCATTCCCATCATTAAGGTCAAATATCCTTTGAGGAGGCAACTTCCCAGTCATTTCTTTAATGCTTTCCAGCCTGGGTGGGGGGGGCTCATTTTCTAGCATTCAATTTGAAAGTGCTTCTCTGCTATTTAAAGGGTTTTCAAAGGGGTAATTGTTTTGAGAATGGTCTGCTGGGTCCTTCTCCCTAGTCTATCTTAGTCTGGAAGCTCAGCTGAAATCTGTCCATCATGAATGGTCCTGATGGTATCTGAAATACAGGTGGCATAGCTTTTCACATGCAGCAACGCACAAGCCCCCACAACATGACAAGGTGACAGACACATGGGGGGTTGAATGTAAAGAGATCATAAATTAAAGCAATATAATTGAGTCATCTTTCAAATCTAAAGAAACAAAGAAAATGATTAGACTATTAAATTCTTCCTATTTTAAGGTGAAAAGCATGATTTTGTATGAATCCCCCAAATGGAGTGTTGTAAATCTGAAATGCATTTGTCTGGCTGCTCTACCCAACATACTCCACGCTCCAGACAGAGCTTCCTGAGAGTAAACACGTGTGGGGTCTGTGATGGCCTCAGGCATAAACAACCAGGAACAATGAAATTAAGTTTTCCTTGACAACAGGGAAGCATCTTTTCAGGAGATTTCTGACATTTTTGTCTCAGGGACCTTCCTCTTTGGGGCACCAGCAGCTGGTAAGGCCCTTGAGTACAACAGGTCCATGAAGAGCATGAGGCTGCAGGGAGAGAACTAAGCTCTGAGCCCTCCGAGCTCAGGGGATAGAATTACTTCCCTTCTCCTGACCCCTTTCCACATGCCACGCATGCTTCAAGACCCTTCATTCTCTACCTTTTCTTGGAAGTCTTCTAGCTCCTTCATTCCATTTTGATCTCATCCTCCGGTGAACATCTGCTACCTTGTGCATGCGTGGCTGAAAGCCTTCATTCTGTAATCGTCATGCATCTATGACTTCTATCTTCTGATTTTGAGTGCTTTGTATTTCCTTTGACTCCCCCTCCGTGCTGAGCAAATAGTTGTCACTTGGTAAATACACTGCTGGTTCCGTGACAGATTAAGGATGTAGGGATGCTTGGTTTCATGGGAGGGAGGATAAAGACTGAGTTGCCCTGGGGAAGGAAAACACCCGACTCAAGCACCCTGGGATGGAATCCTTCCCAGAATTTGTTCTCTTTACCAGAGAGCGGAGGAAGAACCCTGCCGGCAAAAGTGAGTTATCACACACCCTGCAAACTCCAAGGATCTAATGTGCCACAAAAGCATAGGCTGAAATTGCTACAACTGGCACATTATTTACTTAGATAACAAGACTTGGAGATGCTGAGTGCAGAACTTCCAGTTGCTTGGTAATGACTCAGTGTTAAGTCTTTCAGACACGTTGAAGGGTTGGTGAGGGAAAGTCCCATTAGAACCTGGATCTGACTTGCCTCTAAGTTGGGAATCCAGCCTTTGGTCTCTTCATTAAGTCCAGAGTTAGATGTGGTCCCCAAGGGCCTAAAAAAACTCTGTGGCTCCCAATGCCAGATTTCATGTTTGGTCTTATCTCCCCCTGGTCAGAACTCCCAGGACCTCCCTTTTATCTGCTGGATAAAGATGAGCCATATGTGATGTTTGGTTATCAGATTCTGGTTTAGAAGAAGAAATCCATAGTGACATTTGTGGACCTATTGTGTACATTAGAATACGAACTAGGCATAAGTGATGTTAGGAAATCATTGCTAATTTTGTCAGATGTGATAATGGTATTGTGTATAATGTAGGTGCACTTATGTATTTAGGGATGAATTCACAAAAACCCAAATATTTTTGATAAATAGAGAATAAGGGAGAAAGATGAAGTCAACATGACACATTGTCAGCATTTCTTGGGTTTGGCTCATGGTTGTTCCCTAGAGTTTAATTGTTTCTAGAGTATGGAAGTATAAGTTTTCTTTCAGGTAAATAAGTACTGAAATGTTTTGTATGAGTTGGGATTGAGCCCTAAGGGCCAAATCTCAGAAGCTATGAGCCTTGTCTTTCAATCATAAACCATATGTATCACATCTAATCAAATGGCATTCTAGGGCTTCACAGTTTCCCTTTTGTTTTGAATTTGAGTGATGAGTATATGGGTATTTTTGTACTTTTTTTCAATTTTGTCAGTGTCTAAAAATTTTCTTAATAAAATCAGCATGGCAATTTCTCAAGAAGTTAAACGTAGAATTTACCTTTTTGAGTCTATGTCTGAAAGAAGAGAAAACAGTGACTTCAACAGATAATTTCATACTCATGTACACAGAGCAGTATTACTCACAATAACTAAAGGGAGAAGCTACCTAAGTGTCCATTAGTAGATAAATAGATAAACAAAATGTGATGTGCATATATTTATATACATACTACACATAATGAAATATTATTATATATGCTTTATATAAGGGCTGGGGTTTAGCTCAGATGAGTGCTTGCTCTTTCCCCAGCACCACAAACAAAATAGAGGAAGGATGTAGCAGACCACTCTCGAAATAATCCAGAAATAATCAGCCATCAAAGACCCTACGAATAGCAGAAAAGCACTGACATAGTGCCAGGCATGGCAGAGTATAGGGAAGTGTTTCATTCTGTTGTACATAGGGTCGCTATGAGTCGAATCAAAATCGACAGCCTCTGACAACAAAAAACAACTATATATAAAGTAATATTACTTACTCTTAAAAGGAAGGAATTTCTGACCCATGCTAAAACCTTTAAAGACTTTCTGCAAAGTGAAATAAGCCAGTCACAAAAGGTTAGAAAGTGTATGATTTCACTTATATGAAGAATCTAGAATAGTCACATTCACCGAGGCAGAAAGCAAAATGGTAGTTACTAAGGGTTGTGGGAAGACATAGGGAGGTAGTGTTTAATGGGGTCAGAGTTTCAGTTTTGCAAGATAAAAAAATTTCTGGAGATGGACAGTGGTGATGGTTGTACAACAGTGTGAATGTAGTTAATGCTATAAAACTACATACTTAAAAATAGTTAAAATGGAAAATTTTATGTTGTGCATATTTTACTACAATAAAAAATGTACAATAAAGAGTTGAAAGAAACTAGGTACACAACAATAAGCCTCAGCCTGGCCTTCAAAGCCATCTCCGCTCTCTTGAGGGGCTCCTGCTCAGCCACTTCATCCATTCCTCTTGCCAGCCCAGCCATCTAAGGCCTCCTTCCTCCTTTTCTACCTTTCAGATCCTACCCACTTTTTGAGTCAAGCTTACATGCCATCATCTTTTTAAAGTCCTACCCAATTCTCCTGACCAGACTGACTTTTTTTCTCTAATATCTACTGCATCTTGTTTGCATTCCCCATAAATGCTTGTTTGCTGTTAAAATGAAATCAGTGTTCAGATACTGGCCAAGACTGAGCACTCTGTATACATAGGATCATTGTAGTTTCTCTTCAGAGGTGGAGGGGCATGAATTTTCTCTCAAGGAAATGTACACACTAAAAAGGTTATAGGCCATGTGGATTGAGAGTTAAAGGTTAGAACTGGGAAATTATGATCTATACCCGTAATCCCAAGTGATATATAAAATTTCTAACCAAATGTCATCGCAGAATGGGCCAGATTGTTTGAGAATTTCTGGCTTTAAAAACACAGAGGCAGCTGGGCGTGGTGGCACATTCTTATAATCCCAGCCACTAGGGAGGCTGAGGCAGGAGGATCACAAGTTTGAGGCCAGAGGCAGCCTGTATAACTTAGTGAGACCCTGACTCAAAATTTAAAAAATTAAAAATGTGCTAGGTGTTCAGCCCAGCGGTAGAGCACTTGCAAAGTATATGCAAGGCCCTGGTTCAATCCAGTTGTATGAAAGAAAAGAAAAGAAAAGAAGAGAGAGAGAGGGATCGAGAGAGCAAGCACAAGTAAAGAAAGAAAGAAAAGAAAAGAAAAGAAAAGAAAAGAAAAGAAAAGAAAAGAAAAGAGTGAGTCACTTCAGAAACAAGGCAAGCCAAACTGTAGAATATATCACGGCTCCTTAAGACCTCAGTGGGACACCAGCCAGCCCTGTATGGCTGGAGATCATGCTGGCCCCTTTGAAGAGGAGGAAGACCTCACCAACAAGAAAAACTTATTTGATTCTCAGTGGAAGCTGTTGTTTTTGTTGTTGTTAGGTGCCATCGAGTCAGTGTCCAACTCATAGTGATCCTATGTACAATAGGCAAAACACTTTTGTTGTGCTTCTCTGCTATTCATAGGGTTTTCAGTCGCTGATTCTTTTTTGGGTGTGGGTTGCAGGGTTCTTCTCCCAAGCCTACAGCACCTGGTGTTCCCAGGTGGTCTCCCATCCAAGTACTAACCAGGTCTGACCCTGCTTCGCTTCTGAGATCTGATAGGATCTGATGCCACAGTGGTACAGCTTGAGTGGGAACAGATCCCTCTAAAACCACAGTGATGTATTTTTGTGGGGAAAGAGGCAGTACATGAGAATAAAAAAAAAAAAAAAAAAAAAAAAAAGCTTGTCCCTTGGGAACAGAAGCCACCAAAGCAGGTCCAAAGGGTAGACCTGGGACTCAGAGCCCACAGTGCATGTGATGAAGAATAACAGAGAATCATGTCAATCATGTCCCAATTTCAAAATGAGGGCTGTCCCCCAAAGCCCAGAGAGGAAGGAAAGCAGGTTACAGAAAGAGAAGCAATGATTTCCCCTTTAACTCAAGTTTGCCTTGTGCTTTCTCCTACTCTCCTTTAAGCTGAAATGATTTTCTCTTTCTGTCTCTTTTTGAAGGAAATTTTAACCTGAAAGGAAATGGATTTTTAGTGCTTGAAGAATTGCTAGGTGAGATGCTAAATTGTCCCTTAGTAGTAATTGCTTGGGCTAGAACAAGATGTTTCCAGCATGCCTGGGTCCCCAAAGGTTACCAGCTGTCACAAACTGCTCACTTCCCAGAGCACCTGTGGTTTTAAAAGGAAGAAGAGAGTCTCTCCTTATTTCCTAGACATGCTAGGCACAACCTGGGGGTGCTCATGCCAGTCACCCCTCGGAAAGACTAAGGTCTCTGGAAAGGTCCTTATCTTCCAAAGTCTCTGAACAATTCCTCGTTCAGACCAAAGTTTCCTTGTAAAGCTGTAGATCCCACACAATTTTCTCTATCTAGATTCATGTAGACATCTTCTAACAATTAATGTTTTTGACACTGATCAAGGACAATTTCGAAAGCAGAGGGGATTGTCACTCTATTGATGACTTTGACAGCATGGTGCTGCCTAGTGACAGCTGGTATAATTGATGTGCTCGTGTGTTATTATTGGCTAATCAGTGATTTTAAGATAAGAAGAACATCAGGGCCCCCTGACACCCATCAATCTTCCCAGGCTCTAAGTGGTAAATACGTAACAGCTATCACTACTGTGTCTTTTTCTCTACTATAAGTTGTGCACAAATGTACCCTCTTTTTTCCATTAGGCCATACAAATGGAGTCCAGGCCTGAACATAACCCAGTTTGAAAACCAATTTACTAGAGAGACCACTCTAGGGCCCAGAAGGGGCCATTAAGAGAACGGATATAGCTTACTCATTGCAGCAAGCTGCCTTTTAAGTTACATGTTACCCACGTAATTGACAGAGGAGAGCCTAGAATAGCTACATGCTCTTTACTACGAGTTTTCTACTTATACCTCTTGGATCTTAATGTGAGCGGTGGTATCAGGAAAAAGTGATCAACTTGGTAGCATCCAGGAGAAGCAGTTTGCTCCTAACAGCTTCAGGAAACCCAGTTAGGCCAACTCCTCAGGCCCTGGTGAGCCAGAGGTGGTCACACTATGTGGGACTCAGCTGGATGTTGGAACCTAAAAAGAGCCATTGAAATCACACTGCTACTAGGAGTTGTTGTTGTTGTTAGGTGCCATCAAGTCGTGTCCAACTCATAGCGACCCTCCTAGGGTTTTCAATGGCTGATTGCTCTGGGATTGCCTCCAGAGTGGATTGCCACATCCTTCTCCCATTTTTACGGTTCTGGGAATCGAATTCAGGACCTCAGAGACTGCAGAGCGGCGCTCTACCAACTGAGCTAAATCCCAGCCTACTAGGAGAAAGGTATACAAATCAGCCTGTGGGCCATCTGAGGCCACTCTGCAGATATGTTTGTACAAGTGGTGTTATTTAAAACGTCTGCAATTCTTTACATTTTATAAATCCCAGGGTATTTGATCTTTACCATTTTTTTTTATTTGGTTAGAGCACAGAAATGAGAGTTAGCCTTCTTAACTCCTACCTAAATCGGCCTCAAACTGCTTATACAATTCTCAGCATTGTGAGACATTGGAATGGCAATGGATTTGGGCACGTAAAGACAAATGCTCACCATCCATACTGTAATGACTGGTGGGAAAAAATCAGTGGCAATCTGAACTAGTTATGGCTCCAGTCCTTTTTAACTAGCTCCCTGACCATTGTGAGGACTTGGTTTTAGACATCACAGCATGATTCCTCAGACTGGCCAGAGCAAAACAATCTCAGGAAGAAGAAACAATTCATTTGCTTTCTTGTTATTTAGAAGAATTCAGCATGAATCAATTAAAGTGATGAGAATATTTTTCACCTTGGGAAAAGCAGATCCATCTCTTGTGAATTCACAGTTATACTCACAGTAAACCAGGCAGTCATTCTAGTGATGGTCTTTTGTAAAGGAGAGAAGCATGCTTATCATTTATCTTAGGCAAATGTCTGCACATGAAGCCTGCCTAGTAAGTGCCATGATGGGGGCAGTTCAAGGTAAGGTGTCATGGTGCTCACACTCTAACCTGACATGTTTCCAGGTCTGGAGGAGCCCAAGACACACTTGAGTTGCTTCCTGCTGATCTCTGGGAACTTTAGAGTCACTTGATAGCACACGTGAGCTGAAATAATTATGTTGTTGTTAGGTGCCGTCGAGTCGGTATCCAACTCATAGCAAACCTCATGGGGTTTTCAGTGGCTGTTTCGGGATTGACTTGGGAGTGGATTGCCAGGTCCTTCTCCCGTTTTTGTGGTGCTGGGAATTGAACTCAGGACCTCAGAGACTGCAGCCCAGCGCTCTACCAACTGAGTATATCCAGTAAAAAAGCTGTTTCTTGGGAGAAATGTCTGATATGGTCACCTAGATGTACCACAGTGCCTCAGTGAACACAACTTAACACCCAGAAGGTACACCCCCACAGAATCAGCTGATGGGAAGCTATGGAGGAGTGGGCTTAGTGGCTAGAGTAAGTGACAACAGGTAAGTAGAAGAAGACAGGGTTGGATAGCAGTTGGGTAGGAAGCAGGCGTGGCCAGCAGGATGACCATGGTGGGGGAGGAATCTGCATGAGTTTTGGGAGATACAGGAGAAGAACAGAGTGGGTGGCTGAGAGGTCCAGAAACGGAACAGTTGTGGGTGAGGCATGTGATGATGGAAGAAAAGTGTCAGGCTGCAAGGAGACGCAGCAGGAGGTAGGCGGGTGGGCAGAGGGAGGCCACCCACTGGGTGACAGAAATGGGGGCATGGCACCCAGATATGTGAAGGCCAAGTGCCTTTCCTTTTGTTAAAAGGAATCCAATAAATACAGCTTCTAAGGATAAAGACCTCTTCAAAGTCCTGACTACAACAGAAGAAAAGAGGGGCTTGGGAGTGGGGCAGATTTATCTGCTCAGAAATCCATTGTAGGTGGGGACAGTGTATCATTCTGTTACTTACCTCTGACCTATTTATATTAATTAGAAATAAAATTTCTTCCAGGAAGTCAGAAGCAGGAGTGGAACTTCTTCCCCTGTCTATAACACATCATAAGGACCAGTGATGAGGAGCTTAGGAGATTCTGAACTATCTTGTTCTATGATGGGTGTCATAGTTTCTTTAGCTGTAGAATAAAACAATAATAACACACACCTGTCTTATGGGGTTACTGTAAAAATAAAATTAGAGTGCACAGAGAGTGTGTAGCTGAATGTCTGATGGCATAGTGAGTGCTCAATAATGCAAATAATACAAATATTATCTAAGGTTCTTTTGAATGCTAATGTTCTCAGATTCTATAAATTTTGTCAGAACTAGTTTTTCTCTTCCTCCAAAGCAGGAGGACTGGGAATGCCTTGAAATTTCACGTGAAGTTCATAGGAAACATGGCTGCCCAGTGTACCACTGGAATGGCTTCATGCTACACAAAGTGGACCTAAATGAGCATGCCACCCTCCTGAAACAGCTAACAGAAACTGATTCTGGCTCAAGCTGAGCAATTAACTTCTCGTTCCCGGGACCTTGAAATTTGGAGCAGATATGGACACTGGACATTGCCAAAAGCAAATTATTAAAGATGGGTCCAAGAAAAGACCCCCAAATGCCAGCTGTTGAGCCCTTGACCACCCTGGTTCCAGCCTCACCTTTATCTGGGCTGCTTATCTCTTATTGGAGTCCAGAAGGACTCCAGAACCCTCTTACTTATTGACATTAGCCAGAGTCCATTTCCTCTGCTTGCAAACAAAGGACAGGTCAATGATGATATCTGTATTTGCATAGTCACATTGTTTGAAACAAAGATTCACAGCCTTTAGGATAATTTAAGACTATTCATGGCTTTCCTCCAGAACAGTTAAAACCCCCAAATTTAAGACCTTTGTGTAGCAAGGTTGTGGAGAGGAAACTCCATGGAGAACCAAAGTAGCACTTCATTTGATCTGTTGGAGAGCAAAGTTCTTGGAGTGGTTCTTAATGCTTCTGACTTCTCCCATAACATGGGGTCCAGGGAATGGTACTAAAGATCCTGCCAAATCCCCAAATGACCCTTTTGCTAGAATATCACCAATAAGCAGAGAAGATTTTAATCGAGTTATTACCCAGGAGAGAAAAGAGCTGAAAGAGTAAATAGGGAGCACTAATTAGGTCCATGACAATCCAGAGCCTTGAAGATGAGTCAAAACTTTAAAACTATCTCAGCCTTTCAGACTCTGTACATGTTTTAGAGGCCACCCGCTCACAAGGCCCAAGGTCTCTGGATCCCCTGATTTGATGACAGGTGCTGAGACATGACGAAGGTAGAGAGATGCTGTGGGAAGTCCAGAGCCCCACAGAAGGTCTTGCCACCTTATGTAACTCAGTGAGTTCAAAAAGAAGCCCCAGAAGAGCTCTGTCTCTTTGTTATACAACCAAGCCCAGGTGGGGCCAAACTAGGAGTTGGAATAGTTTTTTTTTTTAACAGGATGGTATAGAGGGAAGGAGCTAGTTTTGATTTTGTCAGAGTTGAACTACATTTTTGAATTATGTTTCATTTTTTAAATATATGATACAGGGTCCCACTATGTAGTCCAGGCTGGCTTCAAACTTGTGGCCCTGCTTTGGCGAGCTGACTTCCGGTGGTGTGCCCCACCACAACTGGCAGAGAACTACTCTTCTTACAGCACTAGGAGTGCAGCTGAGGATCTGATAACAGCCACTCTTAGGCAGCCCAGGCTGGGGCTGATTACAACCAACATGTGGCCCAGGGAGAAGAGGAGACATTGGATAGTGTAAGTAGGAGGCATACCTTGCAACATGGCTAAGAATAAGCAAGATGGACGGATGGGACTAGATACAAAGGTATGGTTGACCCCCTAATAGAAAAGATTATGCAAACTTCTTGGTCACAGTCACAGAGTGCTGATGGCATGCTTTTGTAGACTAGAAGGTTTTTTTCCCTTTACTTACTCTAAGATATGAGTTACTTATAAATAAAGATCAAGGTTATAGGTAATGTGGTTTTAATTCTTTAGGAAGGTGTATCTTTTTATAAAAACTTCTAATGGCTGAGCTTTGTGAAATATCTCTACAAATTCTGATTGGGCTTACAGAAAGTCAGCCTACCCTCCAGAACACCCTAAGAGGGATTATTTTACAGTTGGGCCATAACGATGTATGTAGAGTCTAAAGGATCTGATTTGGGTAGCCATGGGCTAGCCATGCAACATGTTATTTGATCTCAGTAATGGACACACTGCCAGGGCTGAAGCTCTCACATGATTAGGATCCTGAAACACTAGAAATAGGGTCATGAGATTTATCTTGAAAATATAGAAAGTAAGAGAAAGGCTCTCTTTTTAGTGGAAAAATTTGGGGTATCTTTCTGAAAGCCTCCTTAGGAACTTAGGAACTTAGGAAAGAAGCCTCCTTAATATAAATCTAAGTTAGGACAATTACTTGGAATAAAGAATGTTTTGGGTTTAATTTTTAAATTTGGGGACTCATAACAAACTTGAAAAGAAGGTTGTATTTATCTAAGAACAAAGAAATGTGAAAAACAGCAATATAAGGGTACTGGTATGTTTCATAAGAGAAGGTAAGTAGATGAATTAAGTGTAATAGATTTCCATGCTACGTCAACTAACAAAATACCTGATGGTGAGTGGGATCTCAGGTAAAGCTTGACCTACACAAAGTAGGTCCCTATGAACATATTTTAAAACATATAAGATGAGTAATTGAGGTGAAGAGTTTTCTCCACGTGTTAAAAACAGAAGCAATTCTACAGAGCCAGTGGAAACTCAGGCAAAGGAGGACATCAGCGGCCACCAGGGAAGTAATAGTTGGGCTACAGCCTCTTGCCTTGGCCCTCATGTTGGCATAGCCTGGAGCATAGCTCAAGATTGCTTGCCAAGCTCCAAGTTCCCAAGGGGAGGAGTGGGAGGATAGAGCAGTGGTGGTAAAGACACCTAAAGGAAGGCCAGGAGACTTCTGTGCTTTCATATCAGTAGATGTTACTGTGATAGCTACTCAAGAGACCCCAGCAACACAGAAGAACTCGGCAGTCAGCTGAGGCACACCTTGGACTTATGGGCTCCATGAATTTTGCTGTAAGATTGAATCACTTAGCTGGTGAGAAAGGCAGGCCTACCACCTGGCAGGCCCAACTCAATGTATTAGTGTTGTCTTCTCTTTGATGTTACATGTGTATTAACACTCATAATGTGATTATTTTTCAGAACTGCCTTTTCTGTGAAAAAAAAAACCAGTCCATTAAAGAAAGCCAATTGCTAATGCTGGTAATTGATGATAGAGGTCTTAGAAAATGGTATTTTGTATGAAATAAAAAGTGGAATATTGAATCTGGCAGCAGATCAGACATGTGAAATAAACAAGTTCACTTACACAGACTAGGGAAATTAGAAAATATAATTTATGAGTGTTCCAGCCAGTGCAAAAACTATAATTTGTATGTGTGTGGGGGGAGATTTTTAACAGCAGAGTGATATTTACAAATTGGTGGATTGCCAAAGTTCTTGAGACCTATCCTTTAGGAACACAACTATCCTTTAGGAATTCCACTAGGCTCTCAGCCCCAAGAGGGCAGACTTTGATACTTCACAGAGTTCCTATCCCTAGAACAAAGCCTGACATTGGAGGCTGAAGACAGCCCACAGCCAAGGAGAATCATACCTAGGGGTTCATATGCAGAGTTTGGATTTCTATCTAAGTGCAATGGGATGGCTTTGGGCACGTTTATGTAGGAGACTGACATGATATGATTTCTGCCTTAAAAGGCTGCCATGCCTGCCACATGGAGAACAGATGACAGGAAGGGTCTTACCAGGGGAGGTAGATGAGGTATAAAGAGGTAGACCAGGTCTCCCTATGGTTCCCAGCATATACTGGGTATAGGATCACAGAGCCTGGATTTGGGGTTGTCAAATGGTTCAAGATAAATTGAAGACTGGAGTCAATGGATTTATTGATAGACTGGGTGGGGAACTGAGGAGATAGATATCAAGCATAATTTGGGCAACAGGCTAGGGGGTGGTCAAGTCTGAGGAAGGAATCAGTTTCAGGGAAGGGAATCTGGTTCCACTGGGGCATGTTAAGTTTGAGGTAAGTGTCAGACCTTGTGTGGAGATGACACGGAGACATCCAGGGATAGCAGAAGTATCTGGAGCTGGAACTCGGTGGGGGAGGAGGGGGTTACATAGAGACAAAGATTTGAATCTAGGGTGAAAAAGACAAATGTCTGAGACCTACTCTGTGTAGTAAAAATGGAAAAAGTAAAATGCATTCAATTGCCCTTAGTTACAAGAGAAAATGTATTTTCCTTGTGGGCAAAAGGGGGGACTCTGAATTGTCACTGTCCTCAGACATGAAAGCCTTCCTGCATTTGTCAGCCTACCCTAGTTACACAAAACCCCAAAGAACTAATTGGGAATTCTTTTTTCTTTCTTTCTTTTCTTAATGTAGGGAGGGTTAGACCCTCATTTTCTTGATTCATTTAAATATACTTGAGACTCATTACGCACCAATTACGCAAGTTTGGAGGGCTATCTGGAAAGAATTAACGAAAAGAGAAATAAACTTTCTAAGTAACAATTTTTAAGTGGAATTATCTGAAGCTCAGGAAAGAAACAGAAGGATATAAGAAATGAAAGGAAAAACTTCACACAACACTTAGCTCTCTGACAAACCAGATGTGGCATGGGGAAATCAAATGGAAATCACTTCTTCTATTACTGTAGGAAAGAACCCACATTTTTATTTAGAAAAAGAAGCCGGAATGATCATTACTTGGCTTAAGGATCTAGAAGACCACATGAGAAAAGTCAGAAGAAGCCATCGTTAAATTAACTACCAGGTCTACGTGGTGGGAGGAGGGTTCCATCACTGATTACAGGTAAGGGTCACAGCCACATGGATGCTGCCCTTACCCTGACTTCTGCGAATTGGAACACTTCCATCCACTTACTTCATCTCCTATGATATCAAGGATGGTTAAGCAAACGTGCAAGAGTACTGTGGTGTGTTAGCACATAAGATGTGGACTGTGCTGTGGTTATGGGGAGCAGGTAGGGGATGACAGTGATGGCTCTGTCATAGGGTCATAGACTGCAATATCAGTCTCTGCAATGCACAGTTACAGGTTTGCTTTCTTCTACATGTATATTTGCATCTGAAATTTCCTGACAGACTGGGAGGTATGTATTTCTTTTCAGGATGATACTCTGCCTCTCAAATGCAGTGATATCAACATTCTGAGACCACTTCACTTACCACGTGATGATCAGCTGAAGGGATCTAATGGAGCTGAGGATGATTATAACCCACCTGAATGTCTTGTCTTAAGGATCAAGATGATAAATGCCTTCAATTAATCTTTGCTTATAA